>SKCR01036828.1:0-195968 GCA_019454045.1 Zanthoxylum bungeanum | reverse complement strand
CTGCAGTAATCCACTGGTTCTGCGTTAATAGAACAGAGCATAAATAAAAATTTATAACTTGAGTTATAGGAATCTAAATCATGATCCATAAAATTCAACATAAAATAGACACATAAGCGAGTATTCTATTAAAATCTCATCCATAAATTCAACACCGATTAAGCGAACCAAATTTTCAAAGTCAGTGTTAGTGCACTGAAATTTTATGGAAAGATGGCAGAATATGGAGTTTTTCGAAGTAGCTTATGAGATCCTTGAACGAGCATGGTAAAAAATTTTAGACCACCCTAAAATATTAGTAACATAGCAAAGATGAGTTATCATGAATAGCGAATAAAATTTTGTTAAGCAAGGATATAATTCGCAACATTGGTATTAACGAATTTTGTAAATTCTAGATTGTCACCAAGAGATGCGGTTCTGCCACCGTCGCAAGGCATCACTAGCAAGTTCCGAATCAGTGAGTGAATATTTTCTTTTCAAGTTGATATTTTGAATTGAGATTAGCTTTTAAGCGCATAGGGCGTTAGCCGAGTTTATTTCTAGTTATATTAAGCATGAGAATATTTTAGGAAGTTTTGAAATTAAAAGTATGATTTTATGATTTCTGGAGGCATTGGGAAAAACCCACCTCATATGTAACTTGGAATTGACGAATCCAGTAACGTGTGCACACGTAGTTCAGGACTAGGGATGACAGTTGTCCCTAGATCCTAGTTCATGGCCAAGATGACAACATTGATTAGCGCTCATGTCTTTAGTTCAATAACTTAGGGGACAACGATACGTAATGCCCCAAGGCACTAGTTAGGCATGTGGGGGAACGGTCATCCGTAATGCCTCCATACTTCAGTTGTTTCCAAGATGAGATTTTTCAGAATTACATTTTTATAAAAAGGGTTTTAAAAAGAATTAGTTTTACGAGAGATCTCAGAGTTTTACAGAAAGAAAGAAGTTTCTAGGAAAATTTGTCAGAAAAGAGTTTCTCATTGAAAAGAGATTTGGAGAAATCCAGTTTTCCTCAAAAGGTAAATGGTTTTAAAAATACAGAATCTAATTGGTATAAGAAGTTATTTGATTTTAAACTTTCCACTCACTGAGTCTTCATATACTCACTCCCACTCTCTAATATGTTTTTTTTGTAGGAATTATTCGGAGGATAAGCTCGAGGGGATAGATACAGATGACAGTCACTAGGGTGTTTGGGTCCACCAAGTCAAGTCAGAGGTACAGTTCAATCAGAGTCGTAGTAAAGTCATGTATAAGACATTTATATAGTAGAGATTGTGTGTGTATTAAAATGTATTTTATGAGTATTAAAATGTATTTTATGTTGTTGTGTTGGGCAATGGTCCTTATGCATGGTTTTGCATTTTAGATGGGATTAGTAGTGACGATCATAGTCAGAAATTCAGAGGCTCAGGGGGGTAGGTCAGCCTATCGTCTGCCGGTAGCATCTCCCAGAGGGGGATGCTACAAAGATGGTATCATAGCATGGTCTAGGGAGTCAGTGACTACAATGGGTAGAGTGATGGGGTCTTGTATGCATTGTATGCCTGGGGTACTCGTATATGAGACATTACCTCTCCAGTATCCGATCTTCGAGTATGTCCCCAAGCTTTATAGACATGTTAGTAAGAATTTCCCAAGCTATTTGAATAGTCTTCCTAATGAAAGTAACTATAATCCTTGTCCTAGCTGAGAATCCTTCTGTAATCATCTTGGTTTATTATCAAAAGTTCAAGACAGGTTTTGAAAATAGATAACAAAGTTCTAAGAATGTTCACACAGGGGATTAAAAAGAGAAGGCTATAAGAAAAGTAAGGAATGGTGTATAGATGCTTAAAGCAACCAGATGAAATAAAGGTATAGTCACAAAATTAGATAATAAAGAAAGTTTCAGAACTTATAGTAGTAAGGAGAATATAATAAGCCCTAGCAAGAATAAAAATGTCAGGTAGACCTAAGTGAGGTTCCTTCCCTTCTCATAAGATTTCTTCGAGCAGATCCAAAAGTCCTCGAAAACCTTGTACAAGTAGCAAGCCTTTCGAGTATTGAGGAATAGTCATGAAGGCAAAAGAAGAAAGAAATCATGATTAGTCGTGGAAGTTTCCAATAGACATGAGATGCCACAAAAGATATTGAGATTTTAGACATTCAAACCCAGGCTCGTAAGAAATAAAGTGAATGTCGTCAGGAAAGCTGATTAGTTGTCTTAGCTAAGAAATCTGATATAGATAAGACCCTGATCTACCTAACCTCTTAGTGATACCGGTTAAGGAAACTGTCTTGACGGAGTCTATCTCATACCTATCTTAACATGAGTAATAGACTTTACCGGGACATGGTATACTAGAACAACGACTTTGATATCCATGGAGATGTAAAATTCTTGTCCCATCATTTACTAGCATAGATAAAGATAACCGTAAGAAAGCTCAGTACCCATAATATTTTATTCTGAGGCAGGGACATCAAACCTTGAGAGAGGGTTCACACAAAAAGGGACCAAAGAGGCTTCTAAAGCTAGAAAAGATAGAACTCGACATAATCCAAGATGGATAAGTTTGCAGTACTATTAAGAATCCATAGATCAGACCAATGCTAGTGGAAATCCATGTAAGTTTAAAAGAAGAGACCCATGAGATTGGAGATTCTCAGAAGTTATTAAAAAGTACCAGTACGAACAGTAAGATTAAATGTCATAGCTGTAGCTTATAGTAAGAGTAGAGATCTAGAAAGTAGCCAATAAGAATGAACCACTACTAGCCTCGGTAGCAGAGTATAGAGCCAAAGATAGGTTATGGAAATAAATAATAGAGAAGGATGCAGAAATTAACAAGGAAGTTCAGTACATATAGTAACATAGATAACATTGCTTAAAGACAGTAACGTAAATGGAGACCTCAGAATAGTTGATAAAAGTTGTGGAACCTTAAGACATGGAGTAGTCAATGAAGATCCCAACAGAACGAATGATAATTCTTCTTTCCTGCAGCCCCTACTCTAGTGAGTATATAGACACATAACCAAATCATCACTGAGCTTAGAAAAATAACAGTAATGTGTATTCTCAGATCTCTATAGAATGCATATATTCACCCATCAACTTAGAGCACAATAAGGATTTGTACAAGTAAAGAAGAACATCTAACGGGACAGACAAATCATGAGACAACAAAATAGTCGAACTAAGAAATTTAAGAGAACCTAGATAATAATCCTAAGATAGTAATATTCTGTATGAGATAGAGTAATTTGAATTTACAGTAATTCTAGCCGAATCTAGAAGTGATAACCTACCTTATTATAGAATCGATAGCCTTCAAGAAGGTAAAGGCTCAAAAGAGTAAGGAACCAGAGTAAGCAACACGTATAACGACCCTCAGAAGTAAGATATACGACTTATACAGAGCATCTCACCATACTAAAGAGGACAAATTAGTAAGAGAACAACACCCAAACCAAAAGTTCAGTAGTGATACCATGACTTGTCGTAAAATCTGTAGCTTCCAGATAAGTAATTACTTAAGAGGTTTAAAAAACTCAGATAAGTAGGAAATATTTTATGACCATAAAGATAAAATACATGACTGATAATGCCTTTTGATAAGGCAAAGATTCATTACACCATTAGGAAATCCAAGTAACAGAGCAAAACTTCGAAATGAAGAATAACAAATAGAGTATGGTAGGATTTTAAGAGAGCATGAGCCTTAAAGAGGTTCTCAGTAAATGATAGTATGACCAATAGTCGGAAATAAATCAGGAGTAAAGTTGAAGGAGGTAATTCAAATAGTTCCTAGCAGTAGTAACTTAGTGTGAGAGTCTAATATCAGATATGTAAATAAGGGAATCCTAGGATTATAAATGAGTAGCAGCAACACACATAGCTAGTGTGACCACCACAACCGAAAAAGACATAAGGACCAACCCCCACCCTCACAACCCTCGTTAGATAACAGCAGACCTAGATGTTCATCCCGATTAGATTTCCAGAAATAAATGAATATATGGTGTAGTATAGTATCCTATAAGGTAGAGTAAAAGACATTTAAAAGATAATATCCTTCAGATAAGAAGACCGAGATATAAAACATGGAAACTCCAGATATAGTAAAAGAGCAGAAGAAAATAGGAAAATAACTCTAAGTAAAAGATTTAAATGAGGAGCCGTCGAGATAAAACGATGAAAAGAGGGAGCATCAGTCAAGCAATGATAGGAATACATGAGTAACATCATTAGACATGACTAAGGATGTATAACAACAAACTTTTCCATTTAGAAATTGAAGAAGAAGGGTATCAACAGAATATACTGTGGAATGTATAGCAGCAAACCCTTTGGCGTTAATATAAGACCGAAGTTCTATTAAATATAGATTTAAAGAAAGATAACAAGTATAGACCATATGTTTCCCTTCGCAACGCACCGTTATAAATAAGGCTTAGGATGACCTGAAATAGATTTATTAAAATATAACGTAAAAATGGCTAAGGAAATTAAGTATACGAATATTGTTGAGACTAGGATAGTACCTGACAGAATAAGACTATGAGAATAATTGAAAGTGGGATATCCTAGAGTGCAACCAGGCAAATAGAACAAGTCAATGTAAAAGATTATTAACCTGATTTATACTAGTAATGAATTTAAAAGTATGAAAAACAATAAACATTAGCCATAATCAAATCGCCAATGTCGATGTGAATAATAAGGAATATAGTTTAAGCACAAGTATATTGTTGGACAATTACGACCTATAGCATCACTATTTGTAAAAGATGTGGTGTTCTTTGTACAAATTAACTATGTGACAAAGGAAATTGCTCTTTTATCATTTTGTAATTGGATTACTTGGATATATAAATGATAAAAGTCAATATGATCAGTACCAGATTAATAAGATATGAGACAATATTAATCCACGAAAGGTTTGATCATTAAATATCCATAGTCATAGTATTATCGAGACTGGACATCGATAATGCGGAATAGACTAGTATTACACTTGTGCGCGTTATGGAAGCTTAACGACATAATTCTCATATATTTAAGTATTGGATACTTATGCAAGTGTGATAGGAGGTTCTGTTAGCCGTTAGAACGGGAACAGCTTCGCTCTGGATAGACTCCTCAGAATCCCATTAGAAGTATGATTGTGTGTCTATGGGAATCTGAATCAGGGTTGGTGTATATGGTCTTAACCTGAGACTTACATCGCTAATACTTGCGACAATCAATATGCTTTGGTTTTGGTCATCCGGGGCTTTAACAGGTTCTGTGTATGCCTATTCTAGGAGTACTGAGAATCGTAGTGTATTGGGTGTGATTTCAAGATGGAAGTATCACTTCAGTGATATGGAGATGATGATCACGCAGGGATACAGAACTAGTACTCTTAAATACTGTAGTTATCGGGATAGTATGACTAGGTCATGATTATCCGATTAAAGAGACTAGTTGCTAGTGATCCGATATATGCTTCGTACGGGGCATACATAATTCCATCCATAGGTCTGGCATGTGACATCCGATACTGGATCGATATATACAATACTTCGTATACTACGCTTGATAAAGATTATATATTCCTCATTGAATATTTCTAGAGAATTGGGTAAACACAGTGCTTTACTAGAAGCCAACCATGTCTTGTAAATCGGTGAGAATGTGGTACCGGGTACGCACGTGTTCGGATAGTCTGATGACCGTATTTACTGCCAATATATCCATGAATCTCTTGGGTCATTTCCCAAAGATTCACCGATGACATTTGACTCGAACATAATTAATCTCGGATTAATTATGAGAGAGAAAATTAATCTGAGATTAAATACGGCAATAATTAATATGTGATTAATTATGAGAAAAATAATTAATCTGGGATTAATTGCGGTAGAATTAATCTGGGATTAATTCAACTAGAAGAGATAACGTGATTAATTTAGAATTAATCGGGAAAGTAAATTTAATAGTTAAATTAGATTTTACTATTTAATTTATTTAATTGGGCTAAAATAATATATCGGATATATTAATTGAAATTAGATTTCAATACGGAAGGAAAATTGGATTTTAATTCAAGCGAACGAATTAATTTGGAATTAATTCGTCAGCGACTTTCGTAATAATTTTATGAGGTATTATTATTTAATTAAATTGGATTTAATTACGTCGCGACGGAAAATTCGTTTAGTCGGATTAAAAGAACCGGGCCCAAAGTGTGTTGTGTAAGCCAACCAAATTTTGAATTTAAAGTGGTGGGACCCACTTCACTTACATCAATTGTTAGACATTTGATGGAAGTGGTTGGGAACAAATTTATTTGATTTTTTGTTAACACACCTACCAAATCAACACACACCAACTTTTAATATAAGTTTTTTGAAAACACAAAATCAACAATCCTCTCTCTTCTCCAACACAAAAACCGTGAGCCTCTCTTACCCATGGAAATTTTTGTTGCAAAAATTTCAAGCAAGCTAGCACTTGGGAGTCTCTTGAAGATGATAGGGAAACTCACCCATGAGTTTGGAACAAGAAAGAAAGCTTGGAGCTTCTATATCCATGGAGTTTTTAGAAAATTTCAAAGCCGATCAATGTGAGTATTCCGCAACTCCCTTTGATTTATTCACACACAAATCATATTTAGGATCCTTGGGCAAGTCTTAGAGACACTAACATATACATATAGTTAAGTTTAGTATAGGTACCTTGTTCCCGAGTCTTTAGCTAATTAAGAAAGATCGTTAGAAAATATACCTAGAATTAATATCCTGAATATAAGAGGCATTGGTAAACAACAATAGTAAGCTAAAAGTATATGAAGAATTTGACCATGAACTATGAGGTCCTAAGCCCCACATATTGGCAGAGATATGAGAACTTGAAGGACAGAGCCGATAAGCATTTGAAGTTTAGCGAGGAGAAAATAAAGAGTTAGATAATTAAGTTATGAGAATGAATGCTATGATTAGATCGAGTATATGACGCTAAGGAAATATCTAGTAAGATTATTCTTTTATACATTTACACCTAGAATTGAAACAGGATATGAAAAAGCCTAACCATAGAGAACACTAGTATTTCTAGAGACTGGAAAGTACCAGCTAAGAAGAGCCCGAAGATATATTTAATAAGGTCAAATAAGTTGTCAAGGTTACTATAGATAAAGAAAATATGACTTATGAATTAATACACTTCTTAAAAACCAGATTGATGTAAATCCCTCATATATACCAAGTATTACTATTGAGGATTAATCATCCAACTTGAAGTAATTATGGGTAGGGCCATATTAGCACTTGTATACCAAATTCAGTTAAAACCTTACATGTTAAGCGTGCTTAGATAAAATCAATAAAGAGATGAGTCACCGTCTGGGAAGTCTTAAGAAGTATTAAACCTCTAAAAGTATAACAATATGAAGTAAGATACAAATAAGGAGCATCCGACAACCAACATAATTCACTGAGGCACCGATTCGAAAGAAACCTAAGTTAAGATCATAGAAGATTGAATACTTCTAGCATATTTTTGGGGAAGTCATGAAGTATAGAATAAGAGATAGATAAGTTTCATGAAGGATTTACATCTTTATGTAGATAAGATGTATCATACAAACAAATTTAACAAGGTGATACCAATGAATCAAACTTTCAGCCATAAAAATTAATTAGAGTACATTAGAATAAGAGACTCATAGAAATTATGAAATTGAATCCTTAACAAGAAAATCAGAAAGGAAGTTAAGGAGGATAAAAGTAGCAGAGACACAGACGTCATAAAACTAAGACGAATATGAGAGTTAAGCCTTCGAAAGGATTCATGGATAAATCCTATTTAAGGGGGAGAGAACCTCTACTGTGGCATGACCCTAACGACCTATCTTATAAGTGAAATATATTATTTAATATGAAACCACGTATGGGTGCATTTACGATCACAAAAATATTTTTATGAAGTCCGATGAAAATTTTCATAATTGCGGCATAATTATAAGTTTTAGTATATTTGGACAGTCTTTAGTATTACGACCATATCTTAGGATACCGATTTCCGATTTTAGTAACTTTATATGTTCGAAACTTTAAGAGAAAGATCTACAACTTTCGTGCTGAATATTTTTCTAAATTTTGAGCATAACTAGGACAAAATTGGTCATTTTCCCATGAGGACTGCACTATGATGAAAATGAACAATAAAGTGAATTGTCACTTGGGCCCATGAAGCCCAACTAATTAATCATAAGCCCAATTTTCTATTTCCCAAACATCCAGAAGGTCCTCAAATCATCTAGAAAAGACTAGTAGACTAATGATTAAATAAAAAGAAAATCAACCCCCTAGAAAAAGCCATAGCCGAAAGTGATGTATGGAGAAGGAAAGTAGAATTTTCAGTCCAACGACGACTTCCGCAATTGCACATAATTGTAATTTTCATTATATTTAGATAGTATTTAGTATTTCGACAATATTTTAGGCTACCTATTTCTTATTTCAGTAATCTTTATATGGTCGAAAATATAAGACAAAGATCTACAACTTTCGTTTGAACAGTTTTCCAAATTTTGAGCATAACTAGGACAAAATTGGTCACTTTCCCATGAGGACTGCATTGTGACGAAAATTGAACAATAAAGTAAATTGTCACTTAGGCCTAAGAAGCGCAACTAATTAATCATAAGCATAAAGTAATGATTCTTTCGAGTATGATGAATTACTTGATTCAATTAATGAATTGTATGATTCATTAATAAAGAAAAATAAATTAGTCAAAAGGAACATTCATTGTTAATATATGATCATCCATTAATTGTAGAGAAAAATGAAATTTATGAAAAAGAATTAATATGCTTAAAAAGTGAAAATGTGAAACTTGGAAAGAACACATCTAGCATGGCATCTAGCTCTACTACATGTGATTGTAAAACTATTAATGAATAAAATGACTAATTGAAAAAGAAAGATATGGATTTGAACAATATTGTAATGAAATTCACTTTGGGTGAAAAAATCTTAATATTCTTCTTGGATCCCAAAGATGTCTATTCAATAAAGAAGGTTTGAGACATATGCCTTACAATAAAAGAACTTATTTGAAAAACCACTTTTTTAAGGCATCCACCTCCTACTCACATGTTACCTTTAATGGAAATGTTATGCATGGGTACCAAAAGAAACCAAGACTAACTTCCAAGTACCCAAGAAAATTTGGGTACCTAAAAGTACATGATCTTCCTTGAATAGGTGAAGAAGAAGAAGACTAAAGGAAAATGGTTCCTCGATAGTGGATGCCCAAGGCATATGATGAGGGACTACTCAAAACTTTCTTCTTTCACTTGCATCAAGAATAGTGGATCCGTCACATTTGGTGATAACGCGAAAGGTGAAATCATTGGATATGGAATCATTGGTACCAGTTCCATCACTTTGATTGAGAATGTTTTACTAGTTTATGGTCTTAATCATAATTTGTTCAGTATTAGCCAATTATGTGATAAAGAATATGAAGTTGAATTTGATGCATCTACTTGTAGAATTGTTGATAGAAAATCAAATAATACATTGTTCTTAGGTCAAAATATTTATTTATTTGAAATTAGACATGACATGCATCATGAGAAATGTTTAAGTGCATTAGATGACAACTCTTGGCTTTGGCATAGAAGATTAGGTCATGCACACATAAGATTGATTTCCAAAATTTCCAAAAAGAATTTAGTAAAATGACTTCCAAAGCTAAAATTTGTGAAAGATCAAGTTTGTGAAAATTGTGAACTTGGAAAACAACATAAAACTTCTTTCAAAACTAAAAATGATTTTTACATCTCAAAATCCCTACAACTATTGCATATGGATTTATTTGAACCATCTAAAACTACAAGCTTTGGTGGTAAAAAACTATGCGTGTGTAATAGTTGATGATTATTCTAGATTTACATAGGTATTTTTAACTAATAAAAAAGATACTCTCAAATTTTTTATAATGTTTTGCAATCAAGTTCAAAAAGAAAAAGAATCTAACATTGTTTGCATAAGACGTGATCATGGGGGAGAATTTGAAAATCATCTCTTTGAAGATTTTTGCATATAGCATGGCATAAAGCATCAATTTTCATGTGCAAGAACACCTCAACAAAATGGGATTGTTGAGCACAAAAATAGATCCTTGCAAGAAATTGCTAGGACAATGCTCAATGAACATTACTTATCAAAATACTTTTGGGCCAAAGCGGTCAATACTGCATGTTTCGTGATCAATAGAGTGGTAGTGAGAAAATACCTTGATAAAACTCCCTATGAATTATGGAAGGGCAGAAAACCAAATATTTCATTTTTCAATGTTAAACTATGATTAAGTTTAATGTTAAATAATATTCTAGGTATATGAAACGGTGGAGACCATGCTATCTCATCCTGAGGAAGTCCTGAATAAACATGGTGAAGAAACGACCATGACTGCAGGAGATGATCTCCGAAGCCGGAGAGATCATCCCCGGCTGAGAAAGAGAAACCTTATTGTCATGATGAAAATGATGGCAAGTCCTCACTATTTTCAAAGATATCTCCAGCCGCAAAACCTCCTTGCCATGATGAAAATAATTGGACGGTTGTTTAATTATACCTCCATTTTCCAAAGATCTTTTTTGGTATCCTTCCTTTGTAACTGTAATTTTTCTTTTTTATTCAATGACTAGAAAAAGGGATTTTCTTTTTCTTTTTTGAAATCAAAGGGAATGAAGAAATTGAGTAGCCTTTTTGTATGTCATGATTTCTTAGTTTCTGAAGTTGAAAAAGCATTTATAAAATGGTGGAAGATCTTGATGGGCTTGTTTGGGTTTTACATTTTAGGTGGAATTCAATGCCGCACAAAAGGAAGAATGATTAATTTAATTTTTTAAAAATAAATTTAGCAATTAAAGAGCTAAAAATATTCTTAGAGATAGCTTTATAATATAATTAAATTAGTAGAAACTTTAATATTAATACTGTTGATAGCTGGTTTTCGTCTCAGGGACAATAGTGGAATATTGTTCCCGGGATTCAACCTTCCTTCAACAGTGAATTTGTTTGGTTATGGGAAACAAAAATCAAACTTTGGTAGGGGGAGGAGAGCATGCAAATTAACACAAGAAGTTAACGTGGTTCGGCGGATCGAGTCCAGCTTACGTCCACGGGCACAAAATGAATGGTGTTTTACTATTATAATACGCTCGGGCTGACCTGTTTGTGGTCGGTCTATGTGGGAACCGAGCTGTTTTACAAAG
The DNA here is from genome assembly GCA_019454045.1 of Zanthoxylum bungeanum. Taxonomy (NCBI): domain Eukaryota; kingdom Viridiplantae; phylum Streptophyta; class Magnoliopsida; order Sapindales; family Rutaceae; genus Zanthoxylum; species Zanthoxylum bungeanum. The sequence continues at coordinate 184,695 of SKCR01036828.1, read as the reverse complement.
GGAATTATAAAACTCTCTCCATCTCACTCCTTTTTTTTTTGTATCTCCACCCTCTCTCTCACAAAAAAAGACTTCCTCTTATATATATATACTAAGTTTGAGACGGCAAAGATGAGGCGGTTGCTGTTCCCATTTCTGCAGAGTCTTCCACGTGAACCTGCTTCATTTATTAAGCTCTCTGCCCTAGGCCTGCTCCTGTCGAAAGTGAACATGCTCTCTGACACCCCATCACATCAATATAACTATTCACTGCCATATGCATTTAATAATGATGACAGCCTGGCGGGTGCTTCCGGGAAGTGACATGTGTAAAGGGAAATTTTAATCTCGAGACTTCTGTCGGTTGCTAAGTGGTCGGCCTAATCATTTTCCGAGCCATTCCCGTCCTACCTCGAATTGTCCGAGCCCCCTTGACTTACTAGGAAGGGAGCAGAGTATGCCTAAACCATGCCGACGAGATAATGTGGTCGGTTTATGGAAAACCGCGTCGTAGCACATGATATGGTCGGTCTAAACTAGGGGACTACGTCTGTTTCTGCCGAGCCGAGAAATGTTTAACACTTTCCAAATACCAGCTAAGAAAAATTCCACCCCTGCCACTGGCTCACATTGCTTGATTTATATGCTGAGTTGATGGTATCAACGAGTTTGTGAGTTGATATCAACGAGTTGTTTGAGAGGTCTGCTGCTTGAATTCCCCGTTTATGTTCTTCAAAGAATATGTATCTGAAGCTAGAGGATCTCTTCTGCCGAGCCTGCAACCTTGCCCTTTCTTCTGTTCGCCCTGCCTGGTAACTTTCTGGTAACTTCATGTGACTTCTCTTCTTCCCTCCCTTGCTTGCTCCTCTAAATCTGGATGTGAAGAGAGATTCTTAAGTCCGACCACCCTTAAATCTGGCCATGCGATGGACATTTTTCTTCTGAACTGATGACAGGTCCATTTGATGGAGCGTAATCGGACTTCATGCTGAGAGGAAATATCTGTTTACATGAGAACGTTACATCCCTTAGTCCACAGAATCAGACTCGGTATGAATCACCCCAAAACCCGAGCCGAGCAAAGTACTTAGATCTGGGGGAATGATACATCCCTAGTTGAAGAAATCAGACTCGATGGGAATCACCCCAAACCCGAGCCGAGCAAAGTACTTAGATCTGGGGGAATGATACATCCCCAGTTGAAGAAATCAGACTCGATGGGAATCACCCCAAACCCGAGCCGAGCAAAGTACTTAGATCTGGGGGAACGATACATCCCCAGTTGAAGAATCAGACTCGATGGAAATCACCCCAAACCCGATCCGAGCAAAGTACTTAGATCTGAGGGAATGATACATCCCCAATTGAAGAATCAGACTCGATGGGAATCACCCCAAACCCGAGCCGAGTAAATTACTTAGATCTGGGGGAATGATACATCCCCAGTTAAAGAATCAGACTCGATGGGAATCACCCCAAACCCGAGCCGAGCAGAGTACTTAAGGTATTTGATGAAACAAATTCGATCCAAAACTGAATAATTACACGATCTCGGCGGAACGAAATCCAGCCCCGAGCCAATCAGTAGCACAACCTCGGCGGAACGAAATCCAGCCCCGAGCCGAATAACAGCACAATCTCGACGGAATGAAATCCAGCCTCGAGCCGAATAACAGTCGAGACTTACACGTAAGGGAAATAAATCAACCATCGGAACTCTACCGATTCTGGCGCGGGCGTCCCCTTACCAGACCATCGAAAAAACAAAATTAAGTTTTTAGAATGAAATTGGTAAAAGGTAAATGTGACTTATCACATACCCCAAACGAGAAATTTCATACGTGTAAATAACAACACGGATGCCTCGAGCAGCGTCCTGCCCGAGGTCTCCAAAACATAATTCCTAATCTCTCAGCGGCCTCGGCGGAACAAATCCAGCCCCGAGCCGACACCACGAAGCCTCGGCGGAACGAATCCAGCCCCTAGCCGGTGGCACAAAGAGGCCTCGGCGGGAAAAATCCAGCCCCGAGCCTAGACACCACGAAGCCTCAGCGGAACGAATCCAGCCCCGAGCCGGTGGCACACAGAGGCCTCGTCGGGACAAATCCAGCCCCGAGCCTAGACATAGATGCAAGTCATTGGGTAGTTACGCTCCGGCCTCGTGAGTCTGATCCTGCCACGAGGGGTTCACGCACTCATTCATGCACTTCATCCCTTGAAGTAACTCCCACTTAAAATAAAAAGAGTCAGGCCGGTGCGCTTTACCCGGGGGTTTGATAATGACACCAGTGTTTGGCGTTCCACGGGTTTGGTGCCCTTTCTGACCTTAAATCTTTACCTTCGCATCGAGCATGTCAAAAAAATAATGAAAATAACTTTCACGTTTAATTAACAAACAAGCGAGATGTGCAAGTTTCATAAAAAAATGAGAGTTTTATTCATATTTAAAGGACATACTGCCATTCTTACAACTCTTTGCGGGACATTTTAAGAGAGACTTTTACATTTGTTTTCTTCTGTCTTCTGCTTCGCGGTCCAACCGCATCTTCTGATCCGAGCTCCGAAAACTCCCGATGCATATGCCAGAGTTGTAAACTTCACATTCAAGCTGGCTCCTGCATCAGGCGCTCCGTCGGGATCCTTCGATCTGAACTTGATCCCAAGGTTTCCGAGCTGGATCATAGGGTCTGCCGAACCAGGCACTCCGTCGGTGCTCTTTCAACAATGCATTTCCCCGGTGCCTGGTACCTCCCGATCGACCCTGGGCTTCCGGGTGAGGTCGTCAGTCTTCGCTTTGCGTGATTTTCCCGAATATTTTTTACCTTCTTTCTTCTCATTCGGGGAAGACCACCACACCAATTGAGAACTGGACCGACGGATGTCCTCCCTCGCCTTTAGCTGACTAGCTCCCTGATTAATCCTCCAACACAAGTAACTTGCGAAGCTGGCAATCGGTAGTTTGGGAGACATAGTTCCTTCCTACTGAGGAGCCTGGTCAGCTGTCGCCAACGGATGTAACCCATCCCCCTCGTTACATTTCATTCGACAATTCACCCCGGATGGGTGTCCGTTGGCTAATACTTTTACATTTCATTCCACAATTCAAAAAGAAAACATTTTTGTCCATACAAACCCTTTCTTCCTTCCGTTTCGGTTGGCTTCTTCCCATTCTTTTCCCCCTCCATCCATTCTGCTGTTGAGTTGCTGGTGAAAACTATCGTTTCCTCCTTCCACCATCGTCTTAAAACGTGAGCTGCTTCTTGTTCGAGTTCCCCACAGACGGCGCCAACTGTTGACGGTTGGTTTTCGTCTCAGGGACAATAGTGGAATATTGTTCCTGGGATTCAACCTTCATTCAGCAGTGAATTTGTTTGGTTATGGGAAACCAAAAGCAAACTTTGGTTGGGGGAGGAGAGCATGCAGATTAAAACAAGAAGTGAACGTGGTTTGGCGGATCGAGTCCAGCCTACGTCCACGGGCACAAAATGAATGGTGTTTTACTATTATAATACGCTCGGACCGACCTGTTTGTGGTCGGTCTATGTGGGAACCGAGCTGTTTTACAAAGGGAATTATAAAACTCTCTCCATCTCACTCCCTTTTTTTATATCTCCACCATCTCTCTCACAAAAAAAGACTTCCTCTTATATATATACTAAGTTTGAGGCGGCAAAGATGAAGCGGTTTCCGTTCCCATTTCTGCAGAGTCTTCCACGTGTACCTGCTTCATTTATTAAGCTCTCTGCACTAGGCCTGCTCCTGTCGAAAGTGAACCTGCTCTCTGACACCCCATCACATCAATATAACTCTTCACTGCCACATGCATTTAATAATGATGACAGCCTGGCGGGTGCTTCCGGGAAGTGACATGTGTAAAGGGAAATTATAATCTCGAGACTTCTGTCGAGCCATTCAAACCATTCCCGTCCTGCCTTGAATTGTCTTAGCCCCCTTGACTTACTAGGAAGGGAGCAGAGTAGGCCCGAACCATGCCGACAAGATAATGTGGTCGGTTTATGGAAAACCGCGTCGAAGCACATGCTATGGTCGGTCTAAACTAGGGGATTACGTTTGGGTTTCTGCCGAGCCGAGAAGTGTTTCACACTTTCCGAATACCAGCTAAGAAAAATTCCACCCTACCCCTGGCTCACATTGCTTGATTTATATGCTTATTTCTACCACCAACAAATACAAAAAGTTTAAATAAGTGAAAGAGCCTAAGTCAATCAGCACAAAGCTGGAATAAGCCTATCCTTTTTTGAACCGTAATCGTTTAGCTAATAAAACATAAGTAAAACGACGCCGTTTTATTAGTGTTTCTGTGAGCAGACTAATTGCATGAGTCTTTTTTTTGTTCATGATTTGGAAAAAGGATAAAAATGTAAGACAAAATTTAAAGTTTAAATTGCATATGTTTGCTTGCCTCTGTTTTCGAAAAAACCACAAATTTAATGCTAAAATCCGCAATAACAATAATAATATAATAAAATGAGAAAAATGCATACATAAGTGATAATGTTGTGGCCTTGTGGGCTGCTCAGCTACATGTCGGTGCTTCCTTCAGAAACATCATCGTTTATCATTAGGCTTTTGTTTTTGGTCTTCGTTTACTTTATCAAACTGGAAGTACTTTGTGAGAAGATCTGGGACGACAAAGTTTGTTATCCAGTACACAAACAAAAGTCCTGCACTGTTATTTCAAGAAAACAAAAATTGTTTATAGAAAAGATTTTTCTAAAATTAAAATAAATGCTTTCTACAAAATTAAAGACAAAGAAATTAACCTTGTTTCTAGAAAGACGGTTATGTCACCAGATTTAGCTGGAGAAGTGGCGCCAAGAATCAGTGAATAATCCACAATGGCATTTGTTTTCAACGAGGCAGTTCTTTGATTATGCAGAAAAAAGCTCCGAGGGTTTTCGCTGTTACGGAAACTATGTAATTTATGATTTGTCTTCAATTTATGGTTGTGTTTGATTTGTGAATTTATAGGAAATAAAGAAGAGTAGCTCATTGAGACACTCATGGTTCGAAGTTCTTACAGGAACATAGCCTGTTCAAAATCTTGGCATATGAATTATGTGATTGTGGATAGTGTTTGTTGTTGTGGAGATTGGGATAATGCAATAATAACATATGGGTCCTTTACTTTTCGTAAAATCACACATAAGTTATAAGATATAGTTTTTTTTTTCTTAAAAAAAAAATTATTTTCATGCAGGGCATATGATATCTTAAGATGTGCAGACTGCAAATATGACTGACTAATGATTCAATTAATTAGTTTCACACGGACTTAAACATGGATGTTAGCAGATAGGATATCTACATTCGCAAATTTACCGGGTTGGGCTATCATCCTTTTGCCTTTATCTCATTTATCTCCTTTCAATGACTAGGATTTAGCCACACATTATAAAATAAATCTAATGGCTATTACATTAACAACTCATTAATGAATTTGAACAATGGCTTAGCCAAAAGCCAAGCCATTTTACAAGCCAAAATTAAAACTCATTTATTGAAACACTGCCCATTTGTCAAACATCAGCCTTCCCATTTAATAATCCACGTCTCAAACTTCTCAGACTTCCCTTTTCTCATTCTTCCCATTTTCTCAATCACCCGCCCAAAATTTTCTCAAACACCCGTATAAAAATCAATGGTTTTGGCACAAGATCATCATGTTCTGCATTATTTAAAGATCTGGGTGTGTTGTTGGGTTTGGATGTTGATGTTCTGGTAGGTGCTGGTTCGCTGGTTGTTGGTTCCTGACTCTGTTGGTTCGTTGGTTGATCAATTGGTTGCTACTGCATCAATTGCTACTGCATCAATCAGTTAAAGGAGTGAAAAATCTTATTTATGGCACTGATGAATGGACAAAATTCTAATAAAGATAGATGGAGTCTCAATTTTGCAGCAACACCGGAAGGTATTATTATTATTATTATTATGATTATGATTATTATTATTATTATTATTATTATTATTATTATATTATTATTATTATTATTATTATATTATTATTATTATTATTATTATTATTATTATTATTATTATTATTATTATTATTATTATTATTATTATTATTATTATTATTATTAGTCAAATATATAATTTTTATTCTTACAGATGAATTAGTTCAGTCAGAAAATGGAGATCTTACTAGTATTTGGTCTTTGGAATGGACGAGTCTAGAGCATGCTAAGGATTGGTATAACCTATATGCGAGAGTAGTTGGGTTTAGCACTCGTACCCAAGGTGGCACTTATATCCGTGGTACAAAAGAATGGAAGATTAGGACTTGGGTGTGCAGCAAGGAAGGGCATAGGAAAGAAATAAATTTGGAGGTGCAAAGGGAACGAGCACATACAAGATGTGGATGTGAAGCTGTATTTTCCGTTCAACGACAATCGAACGAGAAATGGTGGACATGGAATTGGAATCCACGTCATGCTCACCCTTTGATTACGCCATCTAAAGTACATTTGCTTAAATCACATAGGCAAATTAATGAGTTCCACCAAATAGTGTGTGGTGATACAGACAATGCAGGCATCCGGCCGAGACTAGCCCATGAGTTGATGGCAATTCAAGCTGGAGGTAAAAAGCACTTGGGGTTTACTCATAAAGACTTAAAAAATTATCTCCATCGTCGAAGGAATGAATCTATGGGTGCTGATGCGCTGCAAGTGGTTTTAAATTATTTTGGGGGTGATGAATACAATAACTCTAAGTCTTTCTTTAAGGTGCAAGTAGATGAAAGTCAACTCATTGAAAATATCTTTTGGGCTGATCATGTCATGCAGAATGATTATGAAATTTTTGGGGACTTCGTATCATTTGACACCACATACAGAACTAATAAGGAAAATATGCCATTGGGTGTATTTGTTGGAGTGAATCATCATGGGGAGCAGATAGTGTTTGGGGCATGCTTATTATATAGTGAGACAACTGCTTCATTTGAATGGGTTTTTCAAACTTTTCTACAATGTATGAACGGGAAGGCTCCAAAATCCTTATTTACTGATCAGGATGCTGCCATGCTTGCAGCAATTCCCCTTATATTACCCGACACAAAGCACTATCTTTGTGCTTGGCATATCGACCAAAATGCAATGAAACACCTTGGTTCTTTGTTTGGCAACAAAGAGTTTAAGTCTGCTTGGTATGAACTTTTGTATAATGGAGATATCTTAGACTTTGACAAAGCTTGGTCCAAGTTCATTGTTGATCATGATCTACATCATAATGAATGGTTACAACGGATTTATAATAGACGACATATGTGGGCCCCAGTATTTGTTAGAGAGACTTTTTGTGCAGGAAAACAAACAACACAATTGAGTGAAAGTTTTAATTCAAGGTTACGTACTTATTTAAAATCAAATATGGACCTGGGAAGATTTTTCAAGCAGTTTCAGAGGGCGGTAGACTTCTTGCGGAATAATGAATTAGAGTCGAATTTTCAAATGCTAAATGAGTTGCCAGGCAAAGGGCATGGAGATCCACTGTGCAATCATGCATCAACTATATACACTCCCAAGATTTTTAAGCTTTTTCAAAAGGAGGTAATACAAGTGGAATGGGTTAAACTTGATTCGAAAAACATCTCTGAAGAACTTGAGGTGTATGTAGTACATAACTGTGAGGATTCACATGATTGCAGTAAAGCCATTAACCATGTTGTTACTGGCAAGCTTGGGTTTTACAGTTGCAGTTGCAAAAAATTCACTTTTGCAGGAATAATATGTTGTCACATAATCTTTGTGATGAAACGTACAGGTACAGGATTGGTTTTACGTTTACCGGATGAGTATATTCTACCGCGATGGACGAGAAATGCACGGAGAAGTATTACCTCGTCAACTACATTGATAGTCGATTCAGAGATAGATGGGTCTATTAGATATCGAAGATATACAAATAGTTTTGCTTGTGCCATTTCTAAATATGTTTCTAATCCGAATACATGGGACACCATTGAGCATAGCTTGGTCACACTAAATAATGCTCTAGAGAAGTTCTCAGTTGTAGGACCCAATGACATGGATAAGTCGAGCAAGTTCGCAAATATCTCGAATGTGTTACATGTTGATGGGCAAGATGTTGTGCTGAAAGGGATAAGGAAAAAAGAATCAAGATTTAAGGGCAACAAACGCCTTAAATCTTGTCTTGAATTAAGAAAACGAACAAGATCATTTCGAAATCAATCATTGTCTCAACCAGTTGTTCGTCGGCAACTTGCATTAGAAGACGTGGAAGATGGCGATGAAGATGATTTGGAGGGCTCGACATTTAGAACATTGGGAGACTTGATGGGGGATAGTTCAAACAATTCACATTAGTTTCTATAATTAGTTCAATAGTCTTTTTTGTTTTTTTTTGTTTTTTGTGCAAGTCTTCTAAAACTTAAGCTGTAATTAAAGTGAATTATGTTTTGCTTATTGTGATTTCAGCTCAATTTTTAATTGATGCAATATATTGTGAATTAAGCTGTAACTTTTTTTGTTGTTTTATCACTTGTATGATGCAAAGCTGTATACGTTTCTGGAGACAACAATGGACATCCTGGTGTTGCTGCCTAGTTTTATCAAGATCTTTAGCAAATTAAAGACTTATTCTTCCTCTCATGTACATCATATTTCTGGCTTTTGGTAATTGTTTTTTGCAAATAAATTATTTTTGACTCACTTTATTAGTTCTCAACAATTATTTCTTTGATTCTTACAATATCTAATCATTTATTGTAATTGATATACAAGGCAAATTTGACAAGAATTCTCAACCCCAATTAACCTCACAAAGATTTTAATAATCAGATTTTAATAATGGCAGCGGGTGCTATTGACAGCACATGAATAACCATGGAGGCAAGAGAGAATGCAGCAGCAATCTTAGCCTGTCCATTATAGATGAATTTAAAATTTCCTGACATAGTTTTGCGCCCTAGCAAAACTATTACAAACTAGTTTTGCTAGGGCGCAAAACTATGACTATGTGAATTTAAAATTTCCTGACATAGTTTTGCTAGGGCGCAAAACTATGTCAGGAAATGTTTCACTCACATAGGGGCAATTTTGAAATTTCCGGAGAGACAAGAGAAGAGGTGCATGTCAGGAGGGGTGTGAGTAGTAGTTTTCATTATTAAATGGGAAGGCTGATGTTTGGCAAATGGGCAGTGTTTCAATAAATGAGTTTTAATTTTGGCTTGTAAAATGGCTTGGCTTTTGGCTAAGCCATTGTTCAAATTCATTAATGAGTTGTCAATGTAATAGCCATTAGATTTATTTATAATGTGTGGCTAAATCCTAGTCATTGAAAGGAGATAAGGAGATAAAGGCAAAAGGATGATAGCCCAACCCAAATTTACCTACTAAAATTTTTGAGTTCGATATATGTATATGCATACATCCATCAGTACGAATATTCATATCCGTCATAAATAAATACAAAATAAAAATAAAAATAAAAATCGATTAACGGTGTTGATGGTGATTTTTGTGATCAAGTGTTTCGAACAGTTCGACAAGGGCAGAAATGGAATTTTCTTCTTTTAGGAAGACGGATATTCTGAGGGTATTGACTAATCTTCGACCGGGCATGGTATCCAGACTTGGGCTCCGATGATTGATCGACCCGAGGACATAGTATGGTGCAGATATCAGAGGCCGACAATATTAGAGTCGACCCCGACAACTAGAGACCAGTAGCTCGGCTGAGTCTTATCCTTTTTCGTGAATCAAAAGAATAAGCTCGAATATTATGGGTCAGGTCGGAAGCGGTTGGATTAGTTCGGCACAATGTTTGACCGTCCTCATGACGCTCGATGTGTGACCGGGACCGTTTGGACATTTCCTCCTAGCATGTACCACCGCCTAAAAGATCTTTACATGCTGTCTTCATAATTGATGAGTGTAGCAGCGCCCAAAACAGAATGATTTAATGAAGTGGCGGATGGCAGGTTAGCTTTCGGCGAGGCAGTTGGGGCAGAGAGCCCATCAATCGGCAGGAAATCCACGTGGCTGACGTCATAAAGATATGTGAATAGTGTTGTTTTTCCTTAGTATATAAAGGGATGGTAATCTCATTTGTAAGGGTTAGCAAAATCTCACTCAAGTATTACTTGTAAGAATACACTAAGAAAATAGCTCGGTAACACTTGACCACCCTTGAAAAAGAGGTCGGTCGAGCTCGGTTCAGTAATAAAACCAATACTCTACTTTGTTCCCGTGGACGTAGGTTGGATCCATTCCGCCGAACTACGTAAACCCCTTATCGACTTTGTGTTCATTTCTTTCTCCTGCTAAGTTTGCTTTTGGCCTCCCATAACCAAACAAATTCACGGTTGGAGGAGGATTGTTCTGGGAGCATTATCCTGAAATTGTCCCTGGAACCAAAATCACCCGTCAACAAACAGATATACGAAATTCGATATAACTAATTCATTTAATATCAATCCAACAATTTAATATAAATTTATTCAATATAATTTTAAAGATTAGTGTAATACAATTATCGCATATATATACAAAACTACAATCAATACAACACAAACAATCCAGCACAATTATGAAGATCAATTTTAATATAAGTAAAATATACAATCTCACATTTAGTTATTGAGATGGATAACAGATATCCGATAATAATATTTGCACCTGTCCAATATCCATTATCGATACTTAATTTCATATCTGCAACTAATTCATTTTCCATTTAACTGCGGATATCAGATTTTTTTAAATGAATATTAAGAGATATCCAAAATTAATATCCGTCCGAATTACCAAAGTGACTTATTATTCAACCAGCCCAAGGGTTACACGTATGTGCTTTATATTTTTACATAACATTTTATAATCCTTGTCATATATTCTTTAAGTGTTAAATAATAATAAATAAAGAAGAATAGTATTAAATTTCCTACCATAATACTCAAACATTCTCTATATACCCAAGTGGAGGGAGGGGGTTGAATTGGGTATGTGATAAATTATGTGAAATTAAAAATTCTTTTATATTTTACGCTATTAAGTTAGTAACTTTACCAATTTAGCTTATGTCAGTTTTCTCAATCACAAATTATTCCCAAAAGCAAGTTAATAAATAATATGTAAATATAAAATAAACTTGCGATAATTAAAAAAATAAGGGTTAGAGATAATTAAAAAAGTAAGGGTTAGAGAAATTGACACTAATGATTTATAGTGGTTTGGCCAACAATGCCTATGTCCACTCTTCCAAGCCGCACTTGAAGCTTTCCACTAAGTTGAATTCACAACTTACACTGAATTTTACGTGACTCACTCGCAACCAAGAGTTTTGTCCCATAGGTTCACTCTAAATCTTTACACATGAGTTTTATCACTCGGTTCACTCTTAAATATTTACAATAATTATCCTTTTGAGTATGCTCACTCAAAAATGGATTTCTCAACCAAGTGTTTGAATAAATGAAAGTTTATAACTCACTTGGGCACTCACAAAAGATAAGAAGATTAAAGTGTGAGTTTCTAACCCAAGTATCTCAAGGTCACTAAATGATAATGAATGTGTAGTATGTGAGCTTAGATTATGATGAGAGTATATGACAATGAATATTTAAGTTACTCTAAATGTTTTTGCCTTGGAGAAAATTGTATGAAGGCGTAAGAAATTGGCAGAAACGAAATTGGGGCTCAATATATAGTGAAGGTGAAAAACTGCCCCAGTTTTTTTTATCTGAGAGTGGTATTCCGGTCTAGAGTGGTCAGTATGTCAATCCTACAAAACATAACGACTATATTACCATTGAAGATTAAAGTGCAGTACCGGATTACTGACCGATATAGAGTCTGGTATGCCGGTTAGCTACCGGTATGACGACCGGTATGATTTGTCCATGAGTTTATGAGTTCGATATATGTGTATGCATACATCCATCAATACAGATATTCATATCCTTCATAAATAAATACAAAATAAAAATAAAAATAAAAAACTATTAACGGATATACGACATTCGATATAACTAATTCATTTAATATCAATCCAACAATTTAATATAAATTTGTTCAATATAATTTTAAAGATTAGTGTAATACAATTTTCGCATATATATACAATGCTACAATTAATACAACACAAACAATTCATCACAATTTTGAAGATCAATTTTAATATAAGTAAATTATACAATCTCATATTTAGTTATTGAGATGGATAACAGATATCTGATAATGATATTTGCACATGTCCAATATCCATTACAGATACTTAATTTCAGATCCGCAAATAATTCATTATCCATTAAACTCGGGATATTAGATTTTTTAAAATGGATATTAATAGATATCCAAAATTAATATTCGTCCACATTACCAAAGTGGCTTATTATTCAACCAGCCCAAGGGTTGCATGCATGTGATGTATTTTTTTTTAAGTTAGTAGCTTTACCAATTTAGCTTAGGTCAATTTTCTCAATCACAAATTATTCCCAAAAGCAAGTTAATAAATAATATGAAAATATAAAACAAACTTGCGATAATTAAAAAAGTTAGGGTTAGAGAAATTGACACTGATGATTTATAGTAGTTTGGCTCACTCGCAACCAAGAGTTTTGTCCCCTAAATTCAGTCTAAACCTTTACAAAAGAGTTTTATCCCTAGGTTCACTCTTAAACATTTATAATAATTATTCTTTTGAGTATGCCCACTCACAGAGGGATTTCTGAACCAAGTGTTTGAATAAATGAAAGTTTATAACTAACTTGTGCACTCACAAAAGATAATAAGATTAAAGTGTGAGTTTCTAACCCAAGTATCTCAAGCTCACTAAATGATAATGAAGTGTAATGTGTGAGCTTAAATTATGATGAGAGTGTAAAAAGATGAATGGTTAGTTACTATGAATGTTTTTTGCCTTAGAGAAAATTGTTTGAAGGTGTAAGAAGTTGGCAAAAATGAATTTGGGGCTCAATATATAATGAAGGTGAAAAACTACCTCAGATCTATGTCTGAGACTGGTATACCGGTCTACAGGGGTTAGTATACTGGTCCTGTAAAATATAACAGCTATATTACCGTTGAAGATTAAAGCGCAGTACCTGATTACTGACCGATATAGAGTCTGATATGTCAGTTAGCTTACCTCCATAGGGACCTGTATGATTTGTTCTGGTTCTAGTAGTTATGCAAACTGCAATTGACCATTATGGGAGACCGGTATGGAGTAGCATGGTTTCAAAGAGCATGGAATCTGCCTAAGGTAGATCAGGGTCACCGGTATGCTATGTGGGAGATCGGTATGTTGGTTTCAATATAGAAAACACAAGTTTTGAAGATTAAAAAAATTATGCACTTACCCAAAAGCATCTAAATGAATTTGCATGAGTCATATAAGCTTAGAGTAATTGAATTATAGACTCACTTACATAGAGAGCCCTAAGCTATTAGACTATCTAGATTTCTTCATTTGGCGCTAGAGTTCTCATCACATCCATTTTGCTATTCTTAATCAATTGCTTCGATATCTTTTTATAATGCTCGCTAATGCGCGTCGAAGTCTTTCATATTGCATCATCAAAATTCTTCATTGAGTGCTATTACGCTAACAATCTCCCCATTTTTGATGATGACAACCTTTATAACTTGTGAGCTTTGAGAGATTCAAATTTATTGACGATTATTACTCCCGTTCAATATTAGCTCACTGTTATCATGTGATTGTCTTCAATATATCTCTATAAAATTTAGACAAACACATTAGTATAAATTTACTCCCCCTTGATACAAGGGTGAGGGTAATATAAGTTGTATCTCATTTTATGATTTCTCCCCCTTTGATATTATCAAAAAGGATATAGAAGTAAAACTTAACCACAAAGAGATACCAAACAGTATGTGCATAAAATCATATTAAATGACATTAACATGTACACTAGAATTTTCCATACAATTCTCATTTTTTTGCCATATAATAAGTGCATGAAAATGTACTTCGAACATCGCTAAATCGACTTAATTATCATGTATTTAATCGTAATTAGAGTTTATTTTGTGCTTTGTTATTAGGAGCAGTGGAATATGAAGTTTGAAGTAATTACGCGTGTTTTGGGACCTTACGGACGCATCAGAAGCACGCGTCGGAAGCACAAAAAGCGAAAGTACACTTATTTTCTTGTGCTAGGGCGGGGAAGTATATACTGCGACACAACTAAAGCGGAAGACCTCCAGTTGTAACTGAAGCGAAAAGAGGAATTGGTTCGTCACCGTTTGGTAGACCTGGTCCAAGCCTGGTAATAGACCCAAACTCCGAAAAAGAAAGGGTCAATAGATCAGTTTATCACTGGCGCCCCCTAGCAAACATGCCCATACATACAACCTGCGAGTTGGACACCGCAACCCATGTTTTCTGGCATTGCGGTGCCCCGGAAGAGTCCTAGAAACTTACTTTAGTCGTGTTTTACGCATATATAGACTCCCGGACTTCTCTATAAATACCTAAGCTCGTCCTAAACCCTAAAAACAGAGAGAAAACACACAACAAAGATCCACAAACACAATTTTGAGAGAGAAGAATGAAGAAGATTCAACCCCGACTGGATGTCTCTCTGATCTATCTAGGCTATGTCTCTCTTCTACATGGAGACCTAATCTCCTAGGCAAAGCTATGTATGAACTCTTATAATTGATTTCTTATGTTCATGTTTTTGATTCCTAAGTACTTTTTAACGTTTAATACAATTGATGGTTGTTATTCTTTATTATCTTTCAATTTATAATCCAGAGATTGTGTTTTACCAACTTGCATTTAGGAATAGTCATGCTTCTTCTATGTGTTATTGGGGAACCCAGTTGTGACTGGTAAATTTTTTTATGAGTTGGTCTTCTGCTGCAGTATTGCCTGAGGGTATATTGTTGACGTTAGATAGGTCATAATGATAACTTTGTGTGATGTTAAAATAGAGAAGATAATTTATCGATTACTTTAGAATTTAATGTGTTTTGAATTAAATATCTTCCGATTGTTGGTTTGGGATGTGAAACCTTCAATTGAGTAATAAAATGGATCAATAATTGAATATATGAAGTTGATACAAGATGGATTCCCGACGCTTTGCTGCCTATCTCTATTGATAAATTTTAAGTACTTTTCATAATATTTACTTTACATTACCAATTCAATCTATCTATTTTCATTAAGTTATTGCTAAAGTTTTTGTTTAAGTAAATTAGTTCCTTGTAACCATCTCT
This sequence comes from Zanthoxylum bungeanum, assembly GCA_019454045.1. Lineage (NCBI taxonomy): Eukaryota > Viridiplantae > Streptophyta > Magnoliopsida > Sapindales > Rutaceae > Zanthoxylum > Zanthoxylum bungeanum. The sequence continues at coordinate 169,477 of SKCR01036828.1, read as the reverse complement.
CTGAGGAATAGACACCCCAACTATACTGCGATAACCACAAGTATTTTTTGGGCGTAATCAAATTTTGGCGTCGTTGACAGAGAGATGGTTTACAAGCAAAAGAAGTAGGTTTGCTTAGTCAACAACAAAGCGATAACTTCGTTCCACCTTTATTTTTTTTATTATTTATTTAATTATTTATTATTTTATTTCAGTTTTAATTTTAGTTTTGATTTTATTTATTTATTTTTAGTTTATTCCTTTATTTATGTCATTGTTTTACTCGTGTTTAATTGCATGCCTAGACGTATGGATAGGTTTGGTAGATTTGTTAGGATTGAATAGGAAAACGCAAAGTCAGAAAGTCTGTTTGATAATCTTTTTTCCACACCGTCTGCATCTAGTACACACAGCATGAGTGAGTATGAGAGACCACCCATGAGGACTCTTGAAGAGTACCTCCATCCCACTCGCATAGCTACACCATCATGCATCATGTTTCCTCCTAATGCACCACATATAGATTTTAAACCTGGAATGATACAGTATCCCCCAACCTTTCATGGTTTAGAGAACGAGAACCCTCATGTGCACATTAGAGAGTTTGAAGAGGTTGAAGCGAATTTCCATGACCGGTTTGGGATTACAGACATAATTAGACTTAAGTTCTTCCCATTTGCCCTTAAGGAAAGAGCTAAGAGCTGGTTGTATTCTTTACGACCTCGGTCAATAGGATCATGGGGTGAGATGACACATGCATTTTTTAATGAATATTTCCCACACCTTAAGACGAATGTCTTGAAAAGACAGATCTCTACCTTCTTCCAGTGAGACAACGAAACTCTTTATCAGACTTGGGAGAGGTTTAAGGAGATGTTAGCTAGTTGTCATCACCATGGATATGAGAGTTGGCGCTTATTAAGCTATTTGATGATGGTTTAACCCCTAGAGAGCGCCAATTTGTTGAGACAATGTGCAATGTGGAGTTTATACGAAAAGACCTTGATGAGGCATTAGAGTACTTAAATGACCTAGCTGAGAAATCTCACACTTTGACTGGACCTAATGTCATGGATAGAACTGACAGGACACACCCCACTCCTTCTAGCAGAGGCATAAACCACTTTAAGGAAGATGATAGTCTTAAGGCACATGTTGAGCTATTGACTAGGGAGTTAGTAGCTTTAAAAGCCAAAAATAGCAAGACTATGCATGCGGTTGCTCGATTAGAACCTCAAGGGGTATGTTTTGTATGTCAGAGGATTGGCCATTTTGCTCAAGAGTGCCCTATATATGGTGAGATGAGGGGAACATATGAGGAACAATGCAATACCTTTGGGACGTACAAGAAGCCTTATACACCGTATTCAGATACCTATAATCCTAGTCGGTGGAACCATCCCAATCTTAGTTGGAAACATGAGCCCCCACAGCCTAGTCAAGCACCACAACCTAAAGGTTACAATGCTCCCTAGTATCACACATATGTCGTTCCTATGAATTCTTTAGAGGACACTGTACATGCATTTATAGAGGCCAAGAGCAAAATCAATCAAAAGTTTGAGTCGTTAATAGCTTAGGTAGTTGAAGACAATAAGGAGATTAAGAGCCAAGTCTTTAAGTTGACTAATGTCCTGAGTGTGCAAGAACTAGGAAAATTCCCATCTCAGACTTAACCAAATCCACAATGGCAACAAATGGCACAGGCTGATCATGAGGCATCCAATATAAAAAGTGTTAATGTCATAATCACTAGGAGTGGTAAAGAGGTAGAATTGCAGGCCACCTCCAACACTATAGGTGACCCAAAAAATAAGAGTGAAAATACTCCTTAAGAAGAACAAGTCCCACATAACCCAGTTAGAGTACCTTTCCCTCAAGCTCTTAGGCCCAAAACGAGAGCTCCAAACCCAAATGGTGAGATCCTAGAACATTTAAAGCAGGTAAAAATTAACCTTCCTTTGTTACATGTGATAAAACAAGTTCCCACTTATGCAAAAGTTTTGAAGGATCTATGCACCATAAAGAGGAAGCATAATGTGAAGAAGACTGAATTATTAACAGAGCAAGCAAATGCAGTAATTGAAAAGAGGACTCCACCAAAGTACAAAGATCCAAGATGTCCCACTATCACTTGACACATTGGCACATATAAGTTTGGTCAAGCGTTATTAGATTTAGGTGCTAGTGTTAATCTCATGCCATATTCGATCTATAAGCAGCTAGGGCTTGGAGAGATTAAACCTACATCTGTAGTTTTATAGTTAGCTGACTGCTCTATCAGAACACCACATGGAGTAGTTAAAGATGTTTTACTTCAAATTGATAAATTCTACTACCCTGTTGATTTTCTGATTTTAGATACCCAATCTGTGGTTGACACTGAGTCAAAAATGCCACTCATCTTAGGTAGACCTTTTCTTGCTAAAGCTAATGCTCTTATCAATTGCAGGAACAGTCTCATTAAGTTGACATTTGGAAACATGACACTGGAAGTGAATATCTTCCATGTTGAGAAACAACCACGAGAAGATGATGAGTGCCACTACACATACATGCTAGACAAAGTCTTGCCGGAGACAGGCTCTACACCACATGAATCTAATCCTCCCGATCTGGACCTAATCCCAAAGAACCATAAAAAGAGGAAAAGAATAGTTAGTGCTCACTTAAAGAAGATCCCTGAAAAGTTAAAGTGGAGGTTGGGCGCGTAGCCTAAAATCTCAGCCATCGGTAGACCTTGGGGGATCGATGGATACAATGCTGCAGCTGGACAAAAATTCATTATCATGTCTTAATCACCAATGTCTACCAAATAGAAAGGAACATAGGACTACCTGGTCCGCTACATGGAAGCCACCATGACAGTTTGGTGGTTACGTATTGCTGAAGACGTTAAACTTAGTGCTAGCGGGGAGGTAACCTGTATTTTTTTTTATTTTATTAATTTTTTTTTCTTTCATTTAGTTTTATTTTATTGTGTGCCAATTGCATGTTTATTGTTTGCATGAGTATTTATGCAGGTGTTAGCACAACCTACACAGCCACACAATTAAAGTCTTATGAACAGGAACCTGATCAACTTCATGTCTGGTAGTGTTGTTCCTTAATCTTGTTTCTTTATATTTATCTTACATTGAGGACAATGCAAGTTTTAAGTTTGTGGGTGTATGCATGTGCATGATAATAACTGTTATAATGCTTTTTTTTTGTTTTTGGTCCTTAATAGTAAAACATAAGTCCAATGATGAATATTATTTGCTTTAGGGTGAAATCTTAGAAACGATAAGTTCTTTAAAGTGTTTTTATCTGATGCCTTGAGTAGTTGATCTAGGTTAGACTCGTAAGCACTTAACTATAGGTTTTTAGCAGTGAAAGCCTATGTAGTTGGCAAGGTGACTAGTTGAAGAAATTGCATGTCGATGAACGACCATTTGCTTAGATGTCTATCCTGATTTGCTAAGTGTATGGTTGTTGGGGTTTTGGCGCGGGCGCAGCGGAAGCTCGCGGTTCGGGTGAAATTGTAATTTTAAAACTTTTTAAAGTACCGAATAAATTATTCAATATCCAATATCAAATAATTTATTCATATTTCACCTAAACATATTTATTCGATATCAAATAACGACATAAATAACTATGGAACCTCGCGAAACGTTTACGAAAATATTTTTCCGTAAAATGGCATAAAATGATTTTTTGACCGAACCAACCACCCAATGCACATGAGGGCTGCCCAGGTTAGCCCCAATAGTGTTAGGGTAGTTCATGGGCTGCCCGAACAATGACCAATTCACTGTTTGGATAGCTGTCACCCGGTTGGCTCAAAAGTCACCCAGTAACATCGTTTTTCGCCATTTTCACTTATTTCAACTTCGAAACATTTTTCGGCAATTGTTCAAACACCCAAAACACATCCATTACATTTATATGACATCATTTTCATAACAATAAACCCAGATTTCCAGATCTGATTTTGTAACAATGATTATCAATTTTTCATGCTTTAATCTAACTTTCTCAATATCAATCATATTAATACTAACACCAATTCAGGCCACCACCAATGAAGCATCCAAGAATAATTATAGGCATTACAAGAGTGGTCATAACACTCTAGAATGGCAACATATCATCAAATGATTACATTAAACCAATATTACAATAATATAATTCAAATCAACTTCCCACATGCAATAAGCCTCCAAATCCATCTTCCAAATAAAAAACATCCAAATTTATAGAAATGAAGAAACCCTAGAATCAATCTAGATAATCAAGAACATGAAACATGTTTTCAAAGCTTAGGGGTATTGAAGATTACCTTTAATCTCTTAATTTCCTAAGCTTTTTCTTGATTTTTCTTCTTTTTCTTCCTTGAATCATCAAGCCAAATTTGAGAGGTATTTGGAGGATGATTTTCGACCATAGCAAGCCATAAAAGAGAAAAGAAAAAAAATTTCCTTTTTAAATGAGATTGCCGACCTTGGAGGGGTATTTTGGTCATTTTTGCAAAAATTAATTTGATCCAAAATCAAATTAACAAATCATGCCACATGTATCCAATTAATCATAAGCATGTGTGATAACAATTATCACAAATGAAAATTATCAAATTAAATTAAATATAAAGTTAAAGTAGTCAAAAATCAAATTTAACACTTTAACCCTAAATTTAATGCCAAGTGTAACCAATAATAATTAAACATATATTCCATAACAATTATGAAATATATATATCAATTAATCATCTAAATATTTAACATTTAAATATCCAAATAATTAATTAACATAATTATTAATCCATATGTATTTTATTTACATTAAATAAAATACGTATAGAAGTGACATGTGTCAAAATCTCATTTGACAATTAATTAATGTGTATCTAATCAAATTATGTACCAAATACAAATACACAATAATTACGATTGACCAAAAAATGCCCATATGTATGTATTTTCGTTTAACCGTTTAAACGATTCGAATTAACTCATTTAATCTGGTGAGGTATTATGAATAATCTGTATTATTCATAACGCGTTGCCCAAGTGCTTCACGAGTACACTTCATATTGTGGAACTCTCTAAGTTTAGGTTTATCCGTCACGAAATCCAATTTCGTGTCCATAATTCACCCACTCATGAATTATGACGACCACAGATAATCTCGCTAAACTATGCAAGTCGAGGTCATTGCATACGTATAATCCCTCTGTCACAGGCTATCCATATTATACCTAGGATATATATAAGAATGTCAAATCCTTATGGTATAATATAGTCGACTTTCAAATTTAAGATATCTAAATAACACTCGGAACTTGATTCTGAAGTTATACCACAGCCCTTCATTTACTAGATTGCAAACACGTGTAGGATACTTATGCCTTGTACATAGGACTGACAGATTCTATCTTGATACTCACTGGATATCATGAGCATCATTCCACACCCAACGAACAGATGGAGGTCTGATCTAAATAGATCGGTGACGTGACTGCCATCAAAGTGTGTAGGATAACTCATATATCCACTGTGGTATCTCAAGTCGAAGGACCACTATGCTCGCTCAACTCAAGAAGATTCCTATTGATGTTGGTGTACCATCTATTAGGAAATCTTCAGTGAGTTGTTTAGTGTTTATCAAATAAACACCTATATGTCTATACGAGTCTCCCGAGATTCATGGTTCATTGGGATAAACCATCGGACCAAGTCACGATATACGACATATACTAGTCTCAGCGGATTTTACTAACCGACCTGTGTTAGTAAATCTTGACCATAAACTTTATTTAATGATATACAACTTATAGCAATGCTTCCCAATGTCAATTACAAACTACGTTGTAACTGCGCACTACCTTGTAAATCATAGGGTCTTTGTCTAATATACATGTATCACTAAATCATATTTAGTTTCAATCTAATCATAATTAGATATAAAATCGTAATTAGATCTAATATGTATATAAAAGACAAGAGGTGCTACCATTAAATAAGTAATATTATGGAAAAATGCATTGATCGTATTCATGAATCAGACATAAATATGATCCGGATTGGCACTCTGAGCAACAACCCTAACAATTTCTCCCACTTTCTCTAGTGCAAATCCACGGTATCATATACACATCTCAATGTGTATCACATACTCATGGCTTTCAAGAGCTGACCTAGCACTCAAGAGGTAGGCAACAACAAGTAAGCCCGCTTTAACACATATTGAGTTTTTCCAACACACCCAATCGTTCCCTTAGCCAGCATCATTCATTTATTGTATAACCTAAGTTATATATAAATATAGCTCAGATGCGACATTAATATTGTGCTACAGCTACTTAGTTGTCTATGTATTTAGGGATCAAACCCAAATACTATGCAGACAACCGCAAACACAACACAATATCAAAACTTCTAATCTATAAGGTCACTATGCAACTTCATAAGTCAATACTTCATGAGTTACAACTAATTCTACTGATTCAGTAGAATCAAGCATGACACTCATATTGTATCTTTTCTGACTTTATATGACGTAGATCAACTAACGTCAAAATTAGACTCAAAACTAATTGACCCAAATGGTTGCGTTTTATATTATCCATGAATAAGAAACTTGTTCTTATTATCTCAAAGATAATAAAGAACATGTTTTAAGACACATCCTATGGTCTGCAGCGTATCAAAATAGCTCGTAACTATTACGATTAAATTGATATCTTTAATCGCATATAATATGATATTCATTATGCTATCATCATATAATGCATCAGATTGACTAGACATTCTAATCAATTTCTCTTTCGATAAAGGAATCATCCTTTACGAAAGATTAATATTATATATAAGAGACACGCTAACTGTCAAACAATTATACTAACTGTCATACATATAGTTTTAATGTGTCCTTTATTAGATCATATCTAATGCATGGTTAATGAGAGTATCTCACAAGTCTTTTTTTTATATCATATATAAAACATTATATCAAATATAACAGAGACTACTTTCACTGCTTTCACAGAGAAAAGAAGACGTAGGTAAACCTTTTACCTCACAAACATTTCATTATTACATTAATAATGATAATGTCGTTAGGATATACAATACTAGAAAGAAATTTGTACACTCCCAGTGACCCTACTATTACATATGTATTCTCTATGCTTTGATAAAATCAGACAATCTGACTGTATCAAAATAAAGAACATATATTTTCGGAAAGCTTATTTGAGTCTACAATAGGCTCTATAAGCTAGTATATCAAACTGTGATATTAGCATAATACAAACTCTAGGGCCATTCTAGAATGAACTCTTCAAACAAAGAAATCACAACAGATTTCTCATTCGAAGAAAATATTCAGGAACGCCACTTTGCATTCTATAGCCAAAATACATCAATATTAACCAACAGGTCTTTAATTATTGAATCAATGCGACTAGAGACAAGTTTCCTCAGAATCTACAATAGATACTGAGTAAAACCTTTCTCACTGTCATACTGTAAAGGTTAAACCCTTAATTAGCTCACATTGCTTTTGTTGCGCAAATAATTTATACATTTTATGAACTATTCATAACGAAAGCTTAATCAAGTTAAAAACTTGATCGAAGTAAGCTAGAAACAATCTTAGATCTATGGTTTAATGCTAACTTCCAAAATCGATATCAAATATCGCTCTCACTATAAGTTATAGGATAATTTTCTTCAATAAGAAAAAAACAGAACCATTAAGTATCTAATACATTTGTAAATGATTCTGACATCCTATTAAACTTATATAGAAGATATCGTAGGGTCATTTCATCTTATTAATTATGTAGTTCCATTTTAGTTTATCATTATCACATTTGACTTCAATAAGTCAAGTCTTTTCTACAATCTTTACCATATGATGTCACTTATCAAGTAATAAAACAAATTTATTACTCGGGATGGTAGAAAATATATTCTATCAAATAGAATATAATATTATATTAAATAGAATAAATGATAAACTTTTACTTGTACCTCCGAGGCGCAAGTACTTTCAATTATATAACCATTATACAAAAGAAAGATTCAAATCTCAAACCTTTTAAGATTCAAATTTTCTACTATACATATCATATACGTAATTGTAGAAACTAAAGGAACCTTAATTAAAAAGATGAATTAATGTTACTGAAGCATATCCCCAAGAGTATTGAAACTAATTCGGTAACACTCAATATCTAATGAATCAAATCATATAAGATTCGATTTCTCCCACTGATCAATTACATCACGATGGAATCGTAGAAGAATAATATTGAGTAAGAATCACATTCATTAAATAACTTTTGAACTAATTGCCATAAATTCACATGTTTGATCATATCAAACATCCTTGAACAATTCAAAGATTCACGATGAATTTTAAAATATAGTTTTCAACACTTCAAATAGAATATCTTTGAACCATTCAAAACATTCTATCCGTGTTTAATCAGAAACATATTGAAAGTTCCCGAACCATTCAAGACGTTCAATATATATTCTTATAGAAACTTGTAACCAAGTCATGACAATTCATTAACTAAGTTACGAAGTAAAAAAAAACTCCACAACATTGCTATCCATGAAATCCTTATAAGTCCATTCAAATTGCGACTTAGGAAACTCCACAACATCATATCCTTCTTCATTAGCATTCTAGTACCTCTTGTGATCACTTTGAAGGATTGCACAACAACAACAAGTAGGTAGTTCAACATCATTATCTTTCAATAGCCATAATCGGTTTCGGTGTAGAAAGAAGGTCTATTTGTTGAAAATCCCTCAGCAAGAATTGTTGTGTAGCTTGTAGATGACATTATCGATTCTCAGACGATTAGGTCTTTGTTGAGAATACCTCACTCTGATACCAATTGAATCTAAAAGTACATTAAAACAATCTCTATATACTCAAGAGGAGAGGTAAATTGGGTATGTGACAAATTATGCGGAATTAAAAAATATCGATTTTACGCTACTAAGTTAGTAGCTTTACCAATTTAGCTTAGGTCACTTTTTTCAATCATAAATTATTCCCAAAATAAAGTTAATAATTAATATGCAAATATAAAATAAACTTGTGATAATTAAAAGAGTAAGGGTTAGAGAAATTGACACTGATGATTTATAGTGGTTCTCCCAACAATGCCTACGTACACTCCTCCAAGCTACGCTTGAAGCTTTCCACTAAATTGAATCCACAACTTACATCGAGTTTTCCGTGGCTCACTCGCATCAATATTTTTGTCCCATAGGTTCACTACAAACCTTTATATAAGAGTTTTATCCATAAGTTCACTCTTAAACTATTATAATAATTACCCTTTTGAGTATGCTCACTCACAAAGGGATTTCTCAACCAAGTTTTTGAATAAATGAAAGTTTATAACTCACTTGGGCACTCACAAAAGATAAGAAGATTAAAGTGTGAGTTTCTAACCCAAGTATCTCAAGCTCACTAAATTATAATGAAGGTGTAGTATGTGAGCTTAGATTATGATGAGAGTGTATGACGATGAATGTTTAAGTTACTCTAAATGTTTTTGCCTTAGAGAAAATGTATGAAGGGTTGTAAGAAGTGGGCAAAAATGAAATTGGGGCTCAATATATAGTGAAGGTGAAAAACAGCCCTAGTTTTTTATATGAGAGTGGTATGCCGGTCTAGAGTGGTCAGTATGCCGGTCTTGCAAAACATAACGACTATATTACCGTTGAAAATTGAAGCACAATACCAAATTACTGACTGGTATAAAGGCAAATATGTCAGTTAGCTTATCGGTATAGGGACTGATATGATCCGTCCTGGTTCTACTAGCTATGCAAACTCCAGCTGACCGGTCCAAAGAGCATGCAAATCTCCAAGGTAGAGTAGGGTCACCAATATGCCAGTGTGGGAGACCAGTATGTCGGTCTTAGTGCAGAAAGCACATGAGTTGAAGATTAAAAATATTATGCACTTGCCCTAATACATCTAAACCAATGTGAATGAGTCCAATGAGGTTTGATGAGTATTAAAAAATGTACATTTAATAAAAGAGAAACTAATCATTTTACACTTATAATTTCATTATTCCCCTTTAATTTAGGACATTTGTTAAATAATAATTATATTTATGTTTTATTGTGATTTTTATCTTTTAGGTAAAATACTGTTTCGGAAGCTCAACAGGAAAAAAATAGGATATGAGATCCGAATTCCAGGATCCATAAAAGAGCGTGACAGCTAAATTCAATTCGGACATGGAAAACATTCACCATGTTTAGATTGACAACAAAATGAACTTATGATAAATATCTATTTCATGGGGAAAGAGCCAACTATGTTACATAGCAATTATGCCATTGCCGACACTTGTGATCATGATGGCAAATTAATTGATATAAAGTATGCCAATGGACTAAAGGGGACTAGTCATCATGGAGGTTTAAATTTGCTTTATTCAAACGTAATAAAGAATGGTAAAATAATGACAATCTTACCCATAACTTGTTTTGTCCATTTTTGAATGCAAAGTCACGTAACTTGGAATTGTTAAATAACGACAATCACACCTCTATGGAATTTGTGTTGGATACTTACTGTCATTAAACAAGAATTAACATGCTACCAATAATTCAAAACCAGAAAATAATTCTCAGAAACCAGTCTCTACCAATAAAAACCCTAAAACTCAAAGAACAAAGGAAAACCTAGAACAATGATGAAATTTTTGATCCGAGTCGAGACAAATCTCTATCCTTAAGAACTTATCAGCCCCGTCTCAGTGCTCTAAGGGTTTTGTGGCTAATGTTCTCTCAGGATAACCCGGATTCCTCTTGTTCAAGGGGCACGCCTTAACAAGATCTCGAACTTGGAATATGGTGGAATTCTCTCAGACTCTAGAAAGAAATTTTAGACTCTCACTTATTGATGTAATTCGGATTTCTTTCTGTGTGTATTAAGGAATAAGAGGGCTTCCTTTTATAAGCATGGAAGGGTGCCTCGAGGGCACCCTTTGGGTTGGGGTGCAACCCTCCAAAGGGTTGTACCCCTCCTATGCACCCCTTGGAGCATAGGACCATGTACACACAAATAGAGGACATGTCCCTATGAGGTAACATCCAAGGGACATGTCCCTCCTCCATCCAAACAAATATATTTGAAGATTTGAAGAATTTACAACAATCCCCCACAATTTTTCAAATATTCATGCAGACACTTGAGAGAGTTTCCGTGAACTAAAGCTGCATCGAAATAGGTAGCTTTCACCTTGAACCTTTCCTAGTGAATGACAATCGGATTTACTTGGCAAACCAGTGACCCATAGTTCTGAACTATTCTGCCGTTGGTGTAAACCAAGATAATTGCCAATACACAGCTTTACTTCGACCATTTCCCGTTCTACGGTTGTGTTCACAACGGTCCTGGATTCATCAAGTACTTTAGGGTAACCCACCTTTAAAGGTTCCCATGAAAGTGGCCTCACTTCTTACTTGAAATAGGTGATCTACTATGAAGAGGTAATATGCCCCCCATTATGACTCATCTCCTAATATAGTGACCGACGTAATCACACGAATATAACGCAAGCGCACGTATCGTTCAAGTAGTATAAAAAAGTATCGATCCCGCGAGGACTTAATACCTAAGCTATTAATTTATGAAGTCAAATTTTACGAGTATCTAATGGATTGATTGTTTGATTGGATGGTGACTTAAATTTAAAACAAGTAAATAAATTACGCGAAAGTTGATTTAGGAAAATTCAAATTTTTAAAACTATCCAGGGTTGTGATTTCTTCCAATATCTTTTAAAAGATGAAGTGGTTACTTTATGTTGTGTAATACATTGGTTATTAACTTGGAACACGAAATTATATAAAAGCCTCTTCCGATGGTCAAATACAAATACCCAGTATAACTTAATTAATCATATTCCTATGTCAATCAAGTTATCTGAATTCATTAAGATTAAGTTGCAATTATGGCTACCCCCACCCGACAGGTATATTCCTATCCTGTAAGGAAATCTATTAAATGATTATCTATCCTCAAGGAAGATCGTGGGCTATTAAGTCTAGGGCTTAAACCAAAAATCAATTTTCCAAGTTCATTTCAAGTTTACCGAATCAATCTTATTAATGTCCAATTAACAAGAAGCATTAAGACTAAGGCTTAATAAATAAACCTTTATATTACCCAAACCATAAAATAACCCCTATTAACCGGTGATATTGGAATTCATCACAACCCCAGATAACTGACTTAGTTACGACACATAACTAGGGTTGGTAAAAAATTAAATAAAATAAAAGATATAAGTAAATTGTTGGATTAAATACTGAAAAGTAAATTGCTGAAAAGTAAATTGCTAAAAAGTAAATTGCGGAAAAGTAAATTGCTGAAAAGTAAAATTCTGAAAGGTAAATTGCTGAAAAGTAAATTTCGGAAAGTAAATTGTTGAAAGTAAATTAAGTAAAAGTACAATAAAAGAAAATGATGGGGGTTAGAAGATCCACTTTTATTACTAATATTTTAGATATCTCCCTTAATATAATATATTAACTTTGAGTGATAATTACCAACCAGCCATATAGGCGGTATCCTGATTAAGTCAAATTAATAATTTATTACCAACCAACCAACCAGGCGGTATCCATGCTTAGTCATGTTAAAACCAATTTATAATTAATTACCAACCGACCAATATAGCGGTATCCTCGTTAAGTCAGGTTTTAAATAGTTATTATATTATAATTAAGGGACATTAATCTAAATAGCAATAATAAAAGCTTTACCTTTTACCCCAGCAAAGGGGAGTTACCTCCTCATTGCGTAAAAAGTAAAAAAAAAAAAACTGAAAAGTAAAGAAAGGAAAATAATGTGCGTAAAAGTAAATTGCGGAAATTAAAGACTGAAAAGTAAAGAAAAGAAAGTACGAAAGCGGAAATTAATTACTGAAAGCTGTAAATAAACAAACAAGATACAATCTTCTTGTTGGACAATTATGACCCATAGCATCACTATTTATACAGAATATGGTGTTATTGTACAAATTAACTATGTGACAAAGGAAATTGCTATTTTATCATTTGTAATTGGATTACCTGGATATATATAAATGATAAAAGTCCATATGATTAGTTCTGGATTAATAAGATATGAGACAATATTAATCCACAAAGGTTTAATCATTAAATATCCCTAGTCGTAGTATTATCGAGACTGGACATCGATAATGCGGAATAGACTAGTATTACACTTGTGTGTGTTATGGAAGCGTAAAGGCATAGTTCTCATATATTTGGGTATTGGATACTCATGCAAGTGTAATAGGCGGTTCTGTTTACCGATGGTACGGAAACAGCTTCGCTCTGGATAGACCCCTCGGAGTCCCATTGGTAGTATGACTATGTGTCTATGGGAATCCGAATCAGGGTAGGTGTATTTGGTCTTAACCTGAGACTTGCATCGCTAATACTTGGGACAATCAATATACTTTGGTTTTGGTCGTCCGTGACTTTTACAGGCTCTGTGTACGCCTCTTCTGGGTAAACTGAGAATCGTAGTGTATTGGGTGTGATGTCAAGAAGGAAGTATCGCTTCAGTCATATGGAGATGATGATTACGCAGGGATACATAATCGGTACTCTCAGTGCTATAGCCATCGGGGAAGTATGACTAGGTCATGACTTTCCGATCATAAAGAGACTAGTTACTAGTGATCCGATATATGCTTCGAATGGGGCAGACACAACTTCAGCCCCAGGCCTAGCATGTGATATCCGATATTGGATCGTAATGCGCAATACTACGTACTACGCTTGACAAAGATCTTGTATTCCGTAGCAGAATATTTCTGGAGAATTGGGTAGGCACGGTGCTTTGCTAGAAGCCAACCATGTCTTGTAAATCGGTAAAGACGTGGTACTGGGTACGCATATTTTCGGATAGTCCGATAATCGTATTTACTGCCAACATATCCAGTGATCTCTTGGGTCGCATCACAAAGATTCACCGATGATATTTGACTCGAATAATATTAATCTGGGATTAATTAAGACAGAGAAAATTAATCTGGGATTAATTATGGCAAGAATAATATATGATTAATTATCAGAGAAAGAATTAATCTGGTAATTAAATTCGTCGAGAGGAGAGAACGCGATTAATTTGGAATTAATCGGCAAAGTAAATTTAATGGTGAAATTGGATTTTACTATTTAATTTATTTAATTTGGCTAAAATAATATATTAGATATATTAATTGAAATTTGATTTCAATACAGAATTAAAATTGGATTTTAATTCAAGCGAACAAATTAATTTAGAATTAATTCGTAAACGAGTTCCGTAATAATTTTGCGAGGCATTATTATTTAATTAAATTAGATTTAATTACGTTTCGACGGAAAATTCATTTAATCGTATTAAACGAACCCGAGCCCAAAAGTGTGTTGTGTAAGCCATCCAAATTTTGAATTAAATGGGTGAGACCTATGACTTACATCAATTGTCAAGAATTGATATAAGTGGTTGGCAATAAATTAAATGGATTTGATATACATCACACCTACCAAGTTAAAATCAATTAAAAATGAATTTTGGAAAATTCTTTATTCTCTCTCTCTCGGTTTGGCCGAATGGCCATTATATTCATTCTTTTGTTTTTAGTTAAAAAGTCACTGCCTCTGTCTTGGAAACAAAGGCCAAAAGCCATTTGGCTTCTCTTAATGAAAAACTATTGGCCTGAAGAAACAAAAATAAAGGCAATTGAATTTGCTCTCTCTGGTTTGGCACACAAAATGGCCAATGTCTTGTTTTTGGGCACACAAAATGAAGCATGGCCTAATTTCCAAGGGCCGATTGCTTCCTTCTCTATTGGGAAAATTTGTTTCTCCTTGGGAGATAAAATTTGTTCCACTTTTTTTATTGCTAGCACATATGGGAGTCAAATGAAGGTGATAGGGATACTCACCCATGAGCTTGGAAGCTTCAACATCCATGAAAAGTTTTGAACTCAACCGATCAATGTAAGTCCTCCGCAACTTATTTTTGATTTTATTCACACACGAATCATGCTTAGAGATCATGTGGCATGTCTAGGACACTTACAATGGTATCAGAGCAAGAGCTAAGCTTGATTTAAAATCTAGGGTTTATGGACTTAATTTGGGTTTTTTTTGGCTTGGAGCTTGATTTGCCTAAATTGATGATTGAGTTATGTTTATATGATGTTCAATTGGAATTATGCATCTTTGATTTTGTGAAAAATTGATAGGATTAATTTTCCCCAAAATATACCCTTGGCCGAAAATTACCCTAGATAGTTCATGGTAGAATTTTGGAAATTCGACAATTGGATGTGTTAAATGGCATGATAGAATATTGAATGTTGGTTTAATTGGATTGAAATCAAATTGAATGATTTTTTGTTGCTATTGCCGTGAACTTTAAAGCATGTTGTAGAATTGATTTTGCTTCAATTTGTGTTGGACATGAATTGGAAATATTGAACATGATTAAATTGGATTAATTAATGTTTTGGAAGCATTAAATTAATTAATTAATTAATTAATTAATTATGTTAATTACACTTGAATTGAATTAATATGTAATTTGGAATAATGTATTAATTTAATTGTTGTAATTGGGCTTAATGGGCTTGGTTGGGCCAAGTTTGGTTTATGATAATTGGTTGGATCCAATTGGACCTAAAACCATTTCCATAAAGTACAAATATGACAATTGGGTCTTTAAAATTTTAATTGGGCCTAAATTGATTTTGGCATAAGGTGATTCCTAATTGGGCCTTGGCATCTTGGATTTGATCCATAATAGCCAAAGCCCACGCCTAAAGAATTAATTGAAAGCCCATTGGACTTTAATTAAATAGTATTGGTTACTAATTGGGCCTTTGAGACCCATTAAGATTGGATTTGGAATCCAAGTCTTTAAGGCACATAAATAAGTGTAATTATTTAATTTGGAATTAAATATGAATTAGTATTGGATACAATTTAAATTGGATTTAAAATTGTAGTTCAATATAATTCAAGAATACTTACTTTGAGTATTTATTCTTAAACGAGTTGGACTCGCGCAAATCAAATCGTTGTTTGAACATTGGATGGTCATTAATTCAAAGATTAATTAATTGGATTAGATTGATTGAATAACATGCTTTGTGTGAATATATGAATAATGTATATCAGATGGATATTAGAAGGGTGAGGGCAATTTTGGAAATTGTTGTAATAAATTTAGAATTTATTAAATTGGACCTGTGTGTCCAGCCTATTATCTCTATTCTCCTTGTATTTCTCTTCTCACCAATTCCCCTCAATGTAAATGAGGTTTCTTTAGAGTATTATGTAATTGGGTAGAAGGATGAATAGTGCTAGGGAGAGAGGAAAGGAGAGATTTTTTCTAGGAACAAAGTTTGTATATCCATCTGAATATCATTATTATTTATCCGCGCCTTATTATGCTTTTAGAATGCATGTTAAGGGTGTATGATGAGACCTAATTAAAGATAATAAATTGGTTGCCAAATCGCGACAAAAACCCTCATTTTATATTAAGCGTTTTTCCTTCCATTGAGTAATTCTCTCTCAAGATCCAAGATTGGCATTGGTTTGTTGGCCAAAGTCAAGACCTTTGTCCATCGCGGATGTGTTTGAATCACAAAACCTTTGTTCCATATCGTACGTCTTTGGCAAGTTGTGATTTGTTGGCCAAAGTCAAGGTCACTTTTTGTTCATCGACCTCGATTACGAAGCTTTCCCACTATCAATGGGTAACGATTAACTGTTTTCATTAAGCTTGTTGAGCCAAAGCCAAGGCTTAGTTGATTCAGAGGAAAAGGTTAGGGAATATATTGGATATATGTTTCGGACTTGGAGGTCCACCTACTGGATCCAGGAATTGGATGAGATCCAATTGATCTTAGAGATCTACCTAGTTAAGTTTCATACAACTTGTTGGCCAAAGTCAAGGTTGTGTGTTATTTAACGGGATCCTAGTCCACTAGGAAACTAGGTTTCCCGAGTACTCCACAGAGGGTTAGAGGCTCGCCGAAAAATAGTGGGAGGCAATTATTCAATTTGCAATTCGTTTAGATACTTGCCAATACGCGCTCATTTTATTTTTCGTCATTAATTATAAATATATTAGTTGGACTAATCAATTGTTTATTAATTTAATAGTTGGACTATATTCAAACTACTTCATTTGTGGTGGCTATATAATTGGATTATAGTAATCAATACATTTGAATGTAACCGATCAATTGTAGTTGATTATATAGTTAGACTATAGTAATCATTATATTTAATTGTACCTGAAATCGTTGATTAGATAGTTGGACTATAGCAATCAAGATGACTGAAAGACTAGCGTCAAAGGACAAAATCCTGGGGAAATATGTCTTTAACGGCTTTAATTTTCAAATTAGGAATATAATTTCACGATAGTCATGGGAGATGAGAAGTTATTCTATTTGATAGAGAAACCTCTCAAGCATGAGCCTAGAGTTGAGCGAATAGTAGAGCATGAGATTAGGAATACTCATTGTGATGATAACTTTAATGCTCAATCCGTTATGTACAGCCAGAGCTTCTTAAAAGGACATATCCCAAGTTGTCTGCCTAAACTGTGCCAAACGGGGTCACTAGAAGTGTGACTGCCGTATGGACAATGCAGACATGAGGAAGTGAAGGCGGGACAAGGTTCCGGCTTCAAGTATGTTTGTTATTACATGTTCAATACTGGTTGTAAAATTGGATTTTTTTATACTAGATGTGGTACATAAATATATGTACTGATGTGCGGGATCTGCTAATAGCAGGATATTGGCTTCAGATGAGATCGACCTGCGAGTCAGAAACAGGACATGAGTCATTGTTTTGGCCGTAGAAACCTAAGTTTTGGAACTACCTTTTTGGCATGAACTTAAATTATGAGACTGTTATAATGTATCTAGTTTGACTAGGAACATTATCTTTGTATCTAGTTTAATCTGTTTCGGGTATACCTTTATATTCTAGAACACTAAGTGTTTTGTTTATAAAGATGATATTGAGATAAGCACATTAGATATGAATAACAGTATTTATATTTAGAATATAAATGAATCTCAAACATATAATATGACAAACAAAAGCTCAAACTGAATAAATATGTTGAGACTTAAAAGTGGCATTGTTGTCTGGGACACATTAACAAGACTCGTATATCCACACTTTCGAAGTGTGGATACTATGACGGATTTGATTCTAATTCAAATGATGTCTACGAATATAGTTTATTAGGCAAAGTGCCTAAAACACCTTTTACTTAGTAAAAGTGCAAGTGCCACCGATCTGTTAGCCCTCGTTCATAGTAACGTAAGTGGGCCCATGTCTAGCTAGGCTAGAGGTGGATATGAATACTTCGTAACCTTTACGGATGTGGCATCACGTTACGGTTATGTGTATCTTCTGAAACACAAGTCAGAAACTTTTGAGTAATTCAAAGAGTTTCGACACGAAGAAAGAAAACAGATCGGTAAAAGTATTAAAATATTACGGTCGGACCATAGTGTAAAATACTTAGACATATAAGTTTCAAGATTACTTGAAAGAGTATGGTATTCTTTCACATTGGACTCCTCCCGGAACACCTCAATTTGACGGTGTATCCGAAAAGAGAAACCGAACTTTGTTGGACATGGTAAGGTTGATGATGAGTCGCTCTGAGCTACCAATTTCATTATGAGAATACACATTAAACAGTGCAATACTTATTTTGAATAAGGTTCCATTAAAATGTTTGACAGACTTCATATTAGATATGAACAGGAAAGAAACCGAGTTTCTCATTCCTGAAGATTTGGGAATGCTGGGCATACGCTAAATGTTTGGATGGTACCAAACTAGAACCCAAATCTGATTAGTGCCTATTTGTAGGTTGTCGTAGGGAAACCAAAGTATAGTACTTATACAACTCACAAGAGAACAATGTAATTGTTGCTCTCCATGCGGTTTTCCTAAGAGGAATTCCTGTATGCAGTGGTAAGTGGGAGGAAAGTAAAACTCGATGAAAATCGGAGTAATACTGTTCCAGGCACCGAGTCCTCACGGAACACCAACAATTCATCAGGGATGAAACTATACCAATAATCTTCGAACACATAAGAACCGCGTAGGTCGGAGAGAGTCAAAAAACAACTGGGAGGTATGAGTTTCTGATCTCACTTCATGTAGATATCAATCTTATTAAGGAAGATGAACCGGCTACGTATGAGGAAGTGATACAAGGTATCGACTGCTTTTATGGCAAAGTGCCATGAAGTCCGAAATGGATTCCATGTATACCAACTAAGTTTGGACACTGGTTGATGTACCAGAAGGCATTGTGCTTATTGGTTCTAAATAGGTCTTCAAGGAAGACAGACATGGATGGCAACATACAAATGTACACAGCTAGGCTTGTACAGAAAGGTATCGTCAACGACATAATGTCGATTATGATGAAACTTTTTCACCTGTTGCCATGATTAAATCCATTCGGATAATGCTTGCTATAATTTCATATTTCGTTTATGAAATATGACAGCTGGACGTCAAAATCGCTTTCCTTAACTGAAACCTTTTGGAGGATGTTTGTATGCAACATCTTGATGGTTTTGTCGTGCCAAAACATGCAAACAAGGTTTGCAAGTTAAATCGATCCATTTATGGGTTGAAGCAAGCATAGTGTTCTTGGAACCAAAGTTTCGATGAGATCATAATGGTATATGATTTAATTCAAAACGAAGATGATTCTTGTGTATATAAGAAGGTTAGTGGGAGCGCAATGAAAATGATTGTCCTATAAGTTGATGATGTATTGCTTTTTAGCAATAACATTCCCATGATAAAATCGGAGAAAGCTTGGCTTTCATTAAAATTCTCCATGGAATACCTGGGAGAACCAGACTTTATTATAGGAATAAAGATCTACTGGGATAGATCTAGAAAGCTGCTGACACTCTCTCAGTGTTCGTACGTTTTGGTATGTACGTGACCTGATGTCTCATATGCTTTGAGCATATGTAGACGCTATAAGGCCAATCCAGGTGATGGTCACTGGATTGATGTAAGGAACATCCTTGAGTATCTTGGATGAACCAAGGATGCTTTCTGAGAATATGGGAAAATGAGAACTTGAGGTGACTGGGTTCACCACTGCAAGTTTCCAAACAGATAAAAATGACTGTAAGTCATAATAAGGGTACGTATATAGTTTGAATAATGGAACAGTGAGATGTAAATCTTCCAAGCAAGATATTGTTGCCGAATAAACAACAAGAGCGGAACATTGCTGCAGCTGAGGTAGCAAAAGAAGCATTTTGGATGTATAAATTTCTAATTGGATTAGGAGTAGTTCTATTAGCAGTTGAGTTAGGCTACATCACAGGCTAAGGAACCGCAGTCTAATCAATGATCCAAGTATGTACTTCAACTATTTCATCTGATTCGTAAGATAATACATCGTGGCGATGTGATGATCGAAAAAATCGCATCAGATGATAACCTTGCAAATCCGCTAACGAAAGCTATTTCTCAGCAGAAGTTTGAGCAACCCGTACATAGTTCAGGTGTTAGACACTTGAGTGATTGGCTATAGGCCACGTGGGAGATTGTTGGACAATTATGACCCATAGCATCACTATTTGTACATAACATGGTGTTGTTGTACAAATTAACTATGTGACAAAGGAAATTGCTCTTTTATCATTTGTAATTGGATTACCTGGATAAATATAAATGATAAAAGTCCATATGATTAGTTCCGGATTAATAAGATATGAGACAGTATTAATCCACAAAGGTTTAATCATTAAATATCCCTAGTCGTAGTATTATCGAGACTGGACATCGATAATTTGGAATAGGCTAGTATTACACTTGTGCGTGTTATGGAAGCGTAACGACATAGTTATCATATTTTGGGTATTGGATACTCATGCAAGTGTAATATGAGGTTTTGTTTACCGATGGTACGGAAAATATTTCGCTCTTGATAGACCCCTCGGAGTCCCATTGGTAGTATGACTATGTGTCTATGGGAATCCAAATCAGGGTAGGTGTATTTGGTCTTAACCTGAGACTTGCATCGCTAATACTTGCGACAATCAATATACTTTGGTTTTGGTCGTCCGGCGCTTTAACAGGCTCTCTGTTTGCCTTTTCTGGGTATACTGAGAATCGTAGTGTATTGGGTGTGATGTCAAGAAGGAAGTATCGTTTCAGTCATATGGAGATGATGATCACGCATGGATACAGAACTGGTACTCTCAGTGCTATAGCCATCGGGGAAGTATGACTAGGTCATGACTTTCTGATCATAAAGAGACCAGTTGCTAGTGATCCGATATATGCTTCGTACGGGGCAGACACAACTCCAGCCCCAGGCCAACCATGTGATATCCGATACTGGATCATAATGTGTAATACTACGTATATTACGCCTGACAAAGATCTTGTATTCCGTAGCAGAATATTTCTGGAGAATTGGGTAGGCATGGTGCTTTGCTAGAAGCCAACCATGTCTTGTAAACTGGTAAAGACGTGGTACTGGGTACGCACGTATTCGGATAGTCCGATAATCGTATTTACTGCCAATATATCCAGGGATCTCTTGGGTCGCATCCCAAAGATTCACCGATGATATTTGACTCGAACAATATTAATCTGGGATTAATTAAAAGAGAGAAAAATAATCTGGGATTAATTACGGCAAGAATTAATCTGGGATTAATTATCAGAGAAATAATTAATCTAGGATTAATTGTGTCGAGAATTTATCTGGGATTAAATTCATCGAGAGGAGAGAACGCGATTAATTTGGAATTAATCGACAAAGTAAATTTAATGGTGAAATTGAATTTTACTATTTAATTTATTTAATTGAGCTAAAATAATATATTAGATATATTAATTGAAATTTGATTTCAATACGTTTCAAAAAAAAATTGATTTCAATACGGAATTAAAATTGGATTTTAATTGAAGAGAATGAATTAATTTAGAATTAATTCGTAAGCGAGTTCCGTAATAATTTTACGATGCATTATTATTTAATTAAATTAGATTTAATTGCGTTGCGACAAAAAATTCGTTTAATGGGATTAAATGCACCCGGGCCCAAAAGTGTGTTGTGTATGCCAACCAAATTTTGAATTAAATGGGTGGGACCCATGACTTACATCAATTGTCAACAATTGATATAAGTGGTTGACAATAAATTAAATTGGATTTGATATACGTCACACCTATCAAGTTAAAATCAATTAAAAATGAATTTTGGAAAATTATTTATTCTCTCTCTCTCGGTTTGGCCGAATGGCCATTATATTCATTCTTTTGTTTTTGGTTGAAAAGGTCATTGCTTTTGTCTTGGAAACAAAGGCCAAAAGCCATTTAGCTTCTCTTAATGAAAAGCTATTGGCCGAAAGAAACAAAAACAAAGGTCATTGAATTTGCTCTCTCTGGTTTGGCGCACAAAATGGCCACTGTCTTATTTTTGGGCGCACAAAATGAAGCATGGCCGAATGGCCTAATTTCTAAGGGCCGATTGCTTCCCTCTCTCTTGGGAAAATTTATTTCTCCTTGGGAGATAAAATTTGTTTCACTTTTGTTCTTGCTAACACATATGGGAGTCAAATGAAGGTGATATGGATACTCACCCATGAGCTTGGAAGCTTCAACATCCATGAAAAATTTTGAACTCAACCGATCAATGTAAGTCCTCCGCAACTTATTTTTGATTTTATTCACACACGAATCACGCTTAGAGATCCCGTGATATGTCTAAGACACTTACACTTCTTAGTTATTCTTAAGGAATTTCAAAGATGAAAGTATGCATTAACAAATGAAATGGCTTGGTATTTATAGGCAAAATTTTACCTCCACCAAATCCATTATTAAATTCTCTACCAAATCTATTATTAATGGCATTATTAATTGCTCCAAAAAATCCATTATTAATTTCTATCATGTTTGGTGGGAGCTTGACTATTTTTATTATTTATTTATTTATTTATTTTATTTCGTTGAAAATGACTTTAATAATTACGCATAACACACTTTCGGCTATTTCATCAATTGCGGTCCTGAAATATTCCGAATTCGAATTTATTTTGTTCTTCAAAGTTTCAGATCTTTGAGTCTTCTTTAATCTGGAACTTGAATCAGTTCAATCTGATATCGGAGTAAAACGTTATGCCCAAAATATGACAATTGCGCAAAACTGTAATTTCCGAAACTGTACTTCGTTAGAACGTCCTTTCAAGTTTCCAATCACCAAAATTAATATGTTAAGTCCACTTTTTGCCCTTATTTGGCCCATATTTCATCCTAAATGATTTCATTGAGTCCCAATATTATTTTATCTGTAAAATAAACTAAAACATATCAAAACGTTCATCAAACCCGAGAAACTAAACAAAATATTAAGTAAAATGGGCGGTAAATATTGATATATTTTCCGCTCATCACACCCCCAAACTTAACATTTTGATAGTCCTCGAGCAAAATAATAAAATAAAATACAAGAAATAATTAAAATTAAACTAAGCCAATTTCGTAAGGATCACGGTTGCATTTAGCATATGCAACAAGCCTTTAAACCCCTAGGTGTCCCTAGTGTACGAGTTGTAGTCTCGTGAGGGCTTACAGCAATGATACCCATAAACATTTGATAAAAGTAAAAAGATAGTAAAACTAATGCACACAAAAGCAAAAAAAAACAAGAGAATAAAGAAGTTAGTGACTAAACATGTGAAACTTCTTATCCAAGTTAATAGTTGTTTTATTTCTTTCTAAATTACCGAATAAATGAATTCTCCGATTATTTTTACCATTCTCCATATACACAGTCAATAAAATATTAATCAACTCATTTTTCCCACAATAGTCACGAGTGTATTTGAGAAGAGAGTAATATTTTTGTCCTAAAGTTTTATCAGAATTCACACATTTTTTAAGCAATGGAATAATTTTTTTTTTTTTTTATTTTTTTGATTTTTGATTTTTGATTTTTGATTTTTTTTTATTTATATACAATATCTTCCATCTATGTAGCGAGCTTTGGGCAAGTGACTCCCAAACCAATTGGTTTTAGGGCACTAGGTGTTAAGATACTCATACAGACTTAATTACTCAAACTTCAGATATATATATATATATATATATATATTTACAATATCTTTGATCCATGTAGCGAGCTTTGGGACAGTGACTCCCAAACCAGTTGGTTTTATGGCACTAGGTGTTAAAACACCCTTACAGACTTAATAACTCGGATCTCAGACCTTTTTTTTATCCCATCGCTTTTTTAGATGCTTCCTCCAATTAAACTAGAGCACTGGATATTACAAACTCGTCAATTACTTCTCATGTCCGTATGTTACCATGCAAGTTGATAATATCTGTCAATTGAGCATATGAAGATTTATTTTAATTAGTTTTATGGAGAATTTACTAATTAAATAATTCAATATGAAATAAACAAAAATTAACTTATTTCGAAATAGGTTGAGATACGTCTCAGGAGTGGAAATTCCTTACTCGGCTATCTCTTACACCAATTTCACCCAATTAATCAAATTAAAAACACAAAATATTTTTTTGATTTTTGTAAAATTTTACATTTTTTTTTTGTATTTTTTCGAAAATTTTGGACTAAAAATAAAAACAACATAAAAATAAAATACTACAACTATTCCCCACCCCCAAACCTAAATGAGACATTGTCCTCAATGTCTTAAAAAGTAGAAGATGAGTTTAGAAGATAGTACCTGGTTAGCTGAAATTCTACATCTAAAATGGAAATTTAAGGTTAAGATCCAAATTGCATGGGTTGCCTCCCTGCTAGCGCTAAGTTTAAATTCATCAGCTAGACATGACTGCCCGAACGTTAGGCTGGATCTGAAAGTGTGACACTTTCTTTTTGTCACTCAATTGATTCTCCCCAGTAGTGCTTGACACGCTTGTTTTTAAACTTGAATGTTTTGTTGGAGTCGGGATCATGTAACTCAACGGCTCTATCTGGTAAAACCTTGGTGATTAGAAATGGACCTGACCACCGAGATTTTGGCTTCCATGGGAAGAGTTTCAACCTTGATTTGTTTAATAGTACCCTCAGCCCTGGTTCTAGTTGTATGCGCACTAACTTCTCATCATGTCTCATCTTGACATTTTCTTTGTACAATTTGGCATTCTCAAAAGATTGTATGTGAAATTCCTCCAATTCGTTGAGTTGGTGGAACTGTTCCTCTTCTGTTGCTTATAGTGCAAGAATATGCTTCTTCAGTGCACAGTACGCTTTATCTTCCAGCTCCACAGGCAATTGACATGCTTTAAGTTTGTCAGTAGAACTTTGCATTGCATTGGAGTTCTGGATGGTACTATGTATCACATCAAGTTTGAAACATTCCTCATTCTTTTCGTCATCCGGGAAATTCATGGCTTTGAAAACATTGAATGTTACTTCTTGGTCATGTACCCTCATGGTTAGTTATCCTTTTTATACATTAATAATGGTTCGACCAGTAGCCAATAATGGTCTCCCGAGGATGATCGACACATCTTCATCTTCCTCCATATCAAGGACAATAAAATCTGTTGGGAAAATAAATTTGTCAACCTTGACCAGCACATCTTCAACTACACCTCTCGAAAATACGAGCATTCTATCAACAAGTTGTAGAGAGACTGAGGTAGGCATTGTTTCTCCAATCTGCAGTTTCCTGTAAATAGAAAAAAACATTAAGTTAACACTTGCACCTAAGTCACATAAAGCCTTACCTAAGTCATGTTCTCCTATAGTGCAAGGAACAATGAAACTGTCAGGATCTTTCAACTTTGGAGGAAGTTTCCTCTGAATGCTACTGTCTCGTAATCTCCCAATTTCCATTTTCGTGAAAGAATGTCTTTCATAAATTTGACATAGCTGGGCATTTGTTCCAACGCTTCTGCAAATGGAATGTTGATATGCAGCTTTTTGAAGATCTTCAGGAGTCAAGAAAACTGCTTGTCTAGTTTATTCTTCTGGAGAAGCTGTGGAAAAGGTGGAGGTATAGTGATTCTTTCTCGATCTTTTTCCTTTGCTTCTTTTTCCTCCATCTGTGGAACTACTTCGCTGTTTTCTTTTGGAACTTCCTCAGTAGTTTCCTTGATTCCAACATCTTTATTGATTTCAGTATCACTTTTTAAAATGATGGCATGACATTACTCATTCCCCATGTTCCTTGGATTTGGTTTTGTGTTGCTAGGAAGGTTACCTGGTGGTCTGTAACTCTGAGCATTGGCTAGTTTTCCAATTTGATTCTCCAGTGCTTTAATAGAAGTAGATTGGCTTTGAATTAATGTTGTATGGGATTGAAACAAAGCATCATACCTAGCTGCTTGAGAGTCATGTTTTGCTTCTATCTTTTTCAAATGGGTCAACATTTCTGCAATTCCTGTTTCATTTGCCTGGCCTTTGTTTTGTTGTTGGAATCCGGGTGGTGGGTTGTTCATTTGCCCTGAATTGTTGCTCCATGCAAAATTATGATGATTCCTCCAACCTGGATTGTAGGTGTTGGAATATATATTGTTCCATTGTCTGTTGAAATTGTTGACATAATTCACCGTTTCTTTATGTTGGTTTATTTCTGGTGCTCCTCCATATGGTGAACTTGTGGATCCAATATTACTTTGCATGATAAGAGTTTCCAAGAATTTTCATATCTGATCCAGCTTGGCATTTACTGTTGTGTTGGCTCCAACTTCATAAATTCCAGCAATTCTTTGGATCAAGCTCCTTTATGTTGGCCACAATGAATTATTGTTAGCCATTTCTTCAATTAGGTCCCAGGCTTGATCTTCTCCTTTTGCCATTAAAGCACCTCCAGCAGCAGCATCAATTGTGGTTCTCATTATTCCAGAAAGTCCATTGTAGAAGGTTTGGACTTGTAGCCACTTTGAAATTTCATGGTGAGGACATTTCTGAAGTAAATCCTTGAATCTTTCCCAAGCTTTGCAGATGGATTCTGAATCTTGTTGCATTAACGATGTAATGTCATTCCTCAACTTGCAGTTATGGCTGGTGGAAAGTACTTTGCAAGGAATTTGGTGGCTAGAGTGTTCCAAGTTGTGATGGAACCTGCTGGTAGAGAATGTAGCCAAGCTTTGGCTCTGTCTTTCAAGGAATATGGAAAAACTCGCAATCTCATTGCTTATTTAGCTGTTCGGTTGTAGTTGAAAGTACTGCAAACTTCCAGGAAGTTGCTGATGTGGGCATTAGAATCTTTAGTTGCATTCCCAACAAAATGAACTGACTGCTGAATCATCTTAATGCATGTTTTGATGTCACACGCATTTGCTGGTAAGGGAGGAAGTACAATACAGGAAATAAAGCCGTCAACCACCGGAATGGTTCTGTCTCGAATGGGAATTGGTGGTGCAACTTCCAACGGTTCAGGTTCCATATTAATGATTGCTTCTTGGCCTTCTCGCCTTTCCCTTCTTAATTGTCTGATGGTTCTTTCAATTTCTGGGTCAAGCGGTCGGATTTCAAAGCTTCTGGTTCGTCTCATGTAGTGTCTGAGAACCTGAAACACAAGAAAAAAAAGTAAAAAGAAAATTAGATACAAGTAAAGGTATCTAATCCCAAAACGAATAGTGAAAGATAAATAAGTCCCCGGCAACGGTGCCAAAAACTTGGTCGGCGTAATCACACGTGTATAACGTAAGCACACCTTTCGTTCAAGTAGTATAAAAAGTATCGATCCCACGAGGACTTAATACCTAAGCTATTAATTTATGAAGTCAAATTTTACGAGTATCTAATGGATTGATTGTTTGATTGGATGGTGACTTAAATTTAAAAAAGTAAATAAAATACGCGAAAGTTGATTTAGGAAAATTCAAATTTATAAAACTATCCAGGGTTGTGATTTCTTCCAATATCTTTTAAAAGATGAAGTGGTTACTTTATGTTGTGTAATACATTGGTTTATTAACCTGGAACACGAATTATGTAAAAGTCTCTTCCGATGGTCAGATACAAATACCCAGTGTAACTTAATTAATCTTATTCCTATGTCAACCACGTTATCTGAATTCATTAAGATTAAGTTCCAATTATGGCTATGATCGGTGCGTAATCACACGCGTATAACGCAAGCGCACGTATCGTTCAAGTAGTATAAAAAGTATCGATCCCATGAGGACTTAATACCTAATCTATTAAATTTATGAGGTCAAATGATTACTAGTATCTAACAGGTTGATTGATTGATTTGAAATGGTGATGATTTTGAATTTAAAAACAAGTAAATAAAATTCCACGAAAGTAGGTTTAAGAAAATTGAATATTATGAAACTATCTAGAGTTGTGATCTTTCTAATACCTTTTAAAATATGAAGTAGTTATTTCATGTTTGTACAATATATCGATTTACTAACCTGGAACACAAAATTAAGCGAAAGCCTCTATCGATGGTCAGACGCAAATACCCAGTATAACCCAATTGAACCATATGTCTATGTCAACCAAATTACCTGGATTCATTAAGTTTAAGTTCCAATTATGGCTACCCCCGCCCGACAGGTATATGTCTATCCTGTAAGTAAATCTATTAAAAGGTTATCTATCCTCAAGGAAGATCGTGGGCTAAAATTCATTTGTCAAGTTTATTTTAGATTTACCAGATCAATCTTATTAGTGGCCAATTAACAAGACGCATTAAGCTTAAGACTTAATAAGTAAACCTTTAAATTACCCAAACTATAAAATAACCCTTATAAATCGGTGATATTAGAAGTCATCACAACCCCAGATAACTAACTTAGTTACGACACATAACTAGTGCTAGTAAAAACTTAAAAGTAAAAGACATAAAGTAAAAATGCTGAAAAGTAATTGCGGTAAAGAAAAATATGAAAAGTAAATTACAATAAAATAAAATGCTAAGGTAAAAGGATATGCTTCTACTACTACTAATTTAGATAATCTCCCTTAATATAATATATTAACTTGTGATTATTTTACCAACCAGCCATATAGGCGGTAACCTGATTAAGTCAAATTAAGTCCAACCAGCCATAAAGGCAGAACCAAAATAAACCTGCCATATAGGCGGTAAGAAAATTTAATTACCAACCGACCAATCTGGCGGTATCCTTGCTTAGTCAGGTTTAAACCAGATTAAAATGAATTACTAACCGACCAATATAGCGGTATCCTCATTAAGTCAAATTTTAAATAGTGAATATATTATATTTAAGGGAGATTAATCTAAATAGCAATAGTAAAATAATTACTTTTCACCCTAGCAGGGGGAAGTTACCTCCCCATATTGAATAGTAAAAACTTTAAAAGTAAAGAAAGTAAATTACTATTATTACATAACGTAATTAAAATTTATTACAAAACTGAAATTTTTAAAGAAACAGATAGAAAACTCCCTATTTACATCAGATAATTCAGAGAGGAAGGTACATCTAAAACTGAAACCTCGAGCTCTATTTATAGGCCTCGGTAGGCTCTGGGCGTGGCGACGCGCAAAGCTTTGCGCGTCGCGACGCGATATGTGGCAGATTCTTGTTTGTCGGCTTCAGATTCTTATCTGACACGTGGCAATTTTGATAAAGAGATAAGGTGACACGTGGCAAGGCGGCTGGCAACTCAATGATTATGCTGACTTGGCGAAAGTGATTGTCGGCACCATAGAATGATGACACGTGTCACGCTGTGATAGGCTGATGATGACGTGGCAGGGACATGGCACATTGACTTGGTCAACTAGTGATGTGTATGATGACGTGGCTGACACTTGGAGTGACGCGTGGTGACATGTGGCGATGACGATTGTCGGCACCGTAGGATGATGACACGTGGCACGGCGCACGTTAGCAGATCGACTGTGATGGTGACACATGGCACAACGCACGTTAGCAAAGTCAAACTTCTCAGATTCTGACACGTGGACCCGACGCACGTTAGCACAGTGAGGCGCATGTTAGGCGTCGCGATGCTGAAAATTACCAAAATGCCCTTTTGTCCAATTTTCACTGTTTTGGCCCCAAATCACATCCAGAATGTCCTGAAACTTTATTTATCTACAAAATAACACAAAACACATCAAACTATTCACAAAACTCAAGAAACTTTATAAAATATTAGGTTAAATGAGTGGAAAATAGTGATACATTTACCACTCATCACACCCTCAAACCTAACTTTTTGCTAGTCCTCGAGCAAAACACATAATAAAATAACATAAACATCTTTAAAATAAAATTTAACTAAGCCACTTTCGTAGGGATCACGGTTGCATTTAGCGTAAGCAACAAGCCTTTAAACCCCTAGGTGTCCATAGTGGACGAGTTGTTGTCTCGTGAGGGTTTACAGCAATGATATCCACAAACATTTTACAAAAGTAAAAAGGCAGTGAAACTAATGCACACAAAAGCAAAAAGACAAGAGAAAAGAGAATAAAGAAGTTAGTGACTAATCATGCGAAACTTCTACTCCAAGTTACTAGTTGTTTTGTTTCTTTCTAAATTACCGAATAAGTAAATTCTCCGATTATATTTACCATTCTCCATATACACAGCCAACAAAATATTAATCAACTCATTTTTGCCCACAACAGTCACAAGTGTAGTTGATAAGAGAGTAATATTTTTGTCCTAAAGTTTTATCAGAATTCACACCTTTCTCTAGTAATGGAATAATTTTTCTGATTTTTCTGATTTTTTCTTTGATTTTTGATTTTTTGATTTATATACAATATCTTCCATCTACGTAGCGAGTGTTGGGTCGGTGGCTCCCAAACTAGTTGGCTTTAGGGCACCAGGTGTTAAGACACCCATACAGACTTAATTACTCAGACTTCAGATATATATATTTTTGCAGCATCTTTGATCCATGTAGCGAGCTTTGGGCTAGTGACTCCCAAACCAGTAGGTTTTAGGGCACTAGGTGTTAAAACACCGTTACAGACTTAATAACTCGGATCTAAGACGTTTTTTTTTACTCCATCACTTTTTGAGATGCTTCCTCCAATTAAACTAAACATTACAAACTTTTCAATTACAGCTCATGTCCGTATGTTACCATGCATGTTGATAATACCTGCCAACTGAGCATATGAAGATCCATTTTAGTCAATTTTATGGAGAATTTACAAATTAAATAATTTAAAATGAAATAAACAAAAATTAACTTGTTTCGAAAATGGGTTTGAGATATGTCTCAGGAATGGGAACTCCTTACACAGCTATCTCTCACCAATTTCACCTTTTTAGTCAAAATAAAAACACAAAAACGTAAAATATTTTTGTAATTTTTGAAAATTTTTCAATGTTTTTGTATTTTTCAAAAAATTTTGGAATACAAACAACACACAACTAAAAACAAGATACTGATCAACTAATTCCCTCCCCCAAACCTAAATGAGACATTGTCCCCAATGTCTTAAACAATAGAAGAAGAGTTTAGAAGATAGTACATGGTTAACTGATCTACACGAAAAGTTAAAGGTTAAGATCCAGATTAATACGATGCCTCTTACCACGATCATCCTCGGACCAATTTAACTTTGAAAGGATAGGGTCAATTTGTGGTTCATAGGCTAAGATTTGGTCAATTAGATCCGGAGCAGTTCTGGCAGTAAAGAGGAGTTCTTTCATAGGTTTTGACACGAACCCATTTCTCCGGGCATCATCAAGAAACACACAAAGAAAATCATAAAATCTTTCAACGTTGTACAGTCCAAGCGGTTTCTGGTGTATGTTCAGGTTCGCCCAAGATAACACTGTAAAAATTTCCTCCAATGTACCCAAGCCATGTACCTGGCACAATTAGCTCTTCTCCGTTTGATGGTTCAATAAGATTTGCTTCTGCCAATGATTTTGGGATGATTCCCAAAACGTGACTGCCTCCCTCCTGTACAGCTTTTGAAACGATCCCTATTAGTCCAAGATTGCCTCCGCCATATACTAAGTGCATATTCCTTGCAGTTAAGACTCGACCCAATTCTTGTGCTGCTTCTACGTATTGTGGCTTAACACCAACACTAGTACCGCAAAACACACAGATGTTTTCAACTCGTCTTCTTGAAATGGCTTCCATGTTTTACTATGGATGTCTTCAAAAGTGCAATGATGAGTTGAATTTATAACACCTGAAAAGGGTGAGTAAAATAATAGCACTAGTACCTGCCAAATGACAATTATTAGTTAACAGTAAAATAAATCATGATAGTCAAAAAGGTCTGGATCCTGTCGGAGAAAATAAAAGAAAACAACAAAACAAAACACAATTATTAGGAAAAGACAAAGAGATATAATATTTACAATAATTTACAGCTTGATTGACGTCTATGCGTCAGGGACAAGCTTCCCATCCAATTTTCTTATAAATTGGCAAACATGGTCTTTTTGAGTCAGATTCCCAAGACTTAATTGTTGTATTTCTCTTAGAAATTGTGTATGTAATTTACGAATGGCTATATGAACATATCCACTGGGATGCGTCTCAAGAGTTGAAGATATATTATCTACAGACTCCTTACTCAAGCCATCCCTAATGAATTTAATTTTGTCTTCGCGATTATCAGACACCATTCCTAAAGAACAACAACGAGTATTGCAATTCCAACGTGCACATTTGTAACAAACACCCATTTGCTTAGCTCTACGTTTCTTTGCATAGGTGCTTCTTCCAAATCCGGGCAAATAAGAATTACAGGAATCAGAATACTCACCTGCTAATCGGACCCGTGCTTCGATTACCCAACGAATGTAATTAGGAATATCATGGATCATCAGTAGTCTCATTCGCTCCAAGCGAGCTTTGTAGACTTTCATCAGAGAGTTTTGAGGGAGAGAAGGAAATTGCTTGTGAAGATTTGCGAGAATTTCTTCCATCTGAAATGTCTTAATCTGTAAAAACTAAACACACAAAATTAAATCACACCAAATCATAATATATACACAAATTGCATGGGTTACCTCCCTGCTAGCGCTAAGTTTAACGTCGTCAGCTAGACGTGACTTCTCGATCGTTAGGCTGGATCTGAAAGTGTGACACTTTCTTTTTGTCACTCAAATGATTCTCCCCAGTAGTGCTTGACACGCTGACTGTTAACCATGAATGTTTCATTGGTGTTGGGATCCGGTAACTCAACAGCTCCATATGGTAAAACCTGAGTGATCAAAAATGGACCTGACCACATTGATTTCAACTTTCCAGGGAAAAGTTTCAACCGTGAGTTGTACAACAACATTTGCTACCTTGGTTCCAACTGTTTGTGCAATATTTTTCGATCATGCCATGTCTTGGTCTTTTCTTTGTACAATTTGGATTTCTCATAAGCCTCTAAACGAAATTCCTCCAATTCGTTGAGTTGGTGGAGTCTTTTCTCTCATGCAGCTTGTGGATAAAAATTCAACTTCTTTAGTGCCCAGTACGCCTTGTACTCAAGCTCAACTGGCAGATGGCACGCTTTCCCAAACACCAATCGATATGGGGACATACCAATGGGTTTCTTGTAAGCTGTTCGGTAGGCCTATAATGCATCATCCAGTTTTGTTGACCAGTCATTCCTTGTTGATCCAACGGTTCTCTCCAAGATTCTTTTGATTTCTCTGTTAGAAACTTCAACCTGTCTATTTGACTGTGGATGATAAGCAGTTGCAACCTTGTGAGTAACTCCGTATTTGGATAGGAGTGCATCAAAGTATCTGTTACAGAAATGTGAGCCACCATCACTGATAATTGCCCGAGGTATTCCGAACCGAGTGAAAATGTTCTTTTTCAGGAATTTGATCACCACTTTTGAATCATTGGATGGTAGTGCAATTGCTTCAACCCATTTGGAGACGTAGTCTACAACAACCAGGATGCACAGGTTTCCGAATGATGGAACAAAGGGTCCCATGAAATCTATACCCCACACATCGAATATCTCTACTTCCAGAATATTTTGCAACGGTCCTTCATTTCTCCTCGAAATATTCCTCATTCTCTGGCACATGTCACATTGAAGAGCAAAAAGATAAGCATCTTTAAAAAGAATGGGCCAGAACAAACCTGATTGTAGGACTTTGGCTGCAGTTTCATTTCCGCTGAAGTGTCTACCATATGGTGATGAATGATAGTGTTGCAAAACACTATTGACTTCCTCATGTGGAACACACCGTCTCAATAATTGATCAGCATACCGTTTGAATAGGTACGGCTCATCCCAGACATAGTGCTTGACTTCTTTGAAGCATTTCTTCTGTTGCTGAGTTATCCATTCCAACAGCCATTTTCCTGACACAATGTAGTTGACATAGTCAGCATACCAAAGGGCATCTTACTGTTTCATGGCGAACAACTGTTCATTTGGAAAAGTTTCTTTGATTGACAGTTCTTTGCCAGCTGTTTCTCCACTCTCAAGCCTCGATAAGTGATCTACCACCTAGTTTTCTGTCCATTTCATGTCTCTGATCTCCACCTCAAATTCTTACAGAAGAAGTATCCAACTGATCAATTTGGGTTTGGCATCTTTCATCGTGATCATATATTTGATTGCTGAATGATCTGTTTAGACCACCACTTTGGGACCCAGCAGATAGGAGCGGAATTTGTCAAAAGCGTACACAACTGCGAGCAACTCATTTTCAGTGGTTGTGTAGTTGAGTTGAGCTTCCTTCAAAGTTCTGCTGGAGTAGTAGATGGTGTGGAAAATATTTGCTTTGCGTTGTCCCAAAAAATGCACCTACAAAAAAATCACTAGCATCGCACATCACTGATGAGCGGAAAATATATCAATATTTACCGCCCCTTTAACTTAATATTTGTTTAGTTTCTCGGGTTGATGAATGTTTTGATGTGTTTTAGTTTATTTTGCAGATAAAATAATATCGGGTCTCAATGAAATCATTTAGGATGAAATATGGGTCAAATAAGGGCAATTATTGGACTTGATATTTTAATTTTGGAGATTGGAAACTTGAAAGGGCGTTTTGACGAAGTGCAGTTTTGGAAATTCAAGTTTTGCGCATCTGTCGTATTTTGGGCATAACTTTTTACTCAGATATCGGATTGAGCTGATTAAAGTTCCAGATTAAAGAAAACTCAAAGATCTACAACTTTGAAACAAAATAATTTCGAATTCTGAATATTTCATGCCCGAAATTGATGAACCATCCAGAAGTGTGTAGTGTGTAATTATTAAAGTCACTTTCAATCATTTTCAAAGCAAAAAAATAAATTAATAAAAAAATAATAAAAATTATCAAATCATCACCAAACATGATAAGAGATTAGTGGAGCAATTAGTGGAGCATTAATAATTGATTTGGTGGATGATTTGATGGAGGCAAAATTTTGCCTATAAATACCAAGCCATTTCATTGTAAAATTCATACTTTCTTCTAAGGAATTCCTTAAGAATACTAAGAAGATTGTATCTTGTTTGTTTATTTACAGCTTTCAGTAATTAATTTTTGTTTTCGCACTTTCTTTTCTTACTTTTCAGTTTTTACTTTCCGCAATTTACTTTTACGCACAGTACTTTTCTTTATTTAATTTTCAGTTTTTACTTTTCAGTAATGAGGAGGTAACTCCCCTTTGCTGGGGTAAAAGGTAAAACTTTTATTACTAATATTTAGATTAATCTCCCTTAATTATAATATATAACTAGTTAAAACCTGACTTAACGAGGATACCGCCATATGGTCGGTTGGTAATTATTTAAATTGGTTTTAACTTGACTAAACTGGATACCGCCTGATTGGTCGGTTGGTAATTAATTATTAATTTGACTTAATCTGGATACCGCCTATATGGCTGGTTGGTAATTATCATGCAAAGTTTATATTATATTAAGTGAGATATCTAAAATAGAAGTAATAAAAGTGGATCCTTTTACCTCAGCATTTTCTTTTATTGTAATTTTACTTTATTTACTTTTCAGCATTACTTTTCAGCAATTTACTTTTTAGCAATTTACTTTCAGCATTTACTTTTCAGCATTTAATTTTCAGTATTTAATTTCAGCATTTACTTTCAGCATTTACTTTCAGCATTTAATTTTCAGTATTTTACTTTATGTCTTTTATTTTATTTAAGTTTTTTTTACTACCCGTAAATATGTGTCGTAACTAAGCCAATTATCTGGGGTTGTAATGAAATCCAATATCAACGGTTTATAAGGGTTAAATTATAGTTTGGGTAATTTAAAGGTTACTTATTAAGTCTTAAGCTTAATGCTTCTTGTTGTCTGATCACCAATAAGATTGATGTGGTAAATCTAAAATAACTAGACATAGGGATTTTAGGTTTCAGCCTTAGACTTAATAGCCCACGATCTTCCTTGAGGATGGATAACCCTTTAATAGATTTCCTTACAGGATAGACATATACCTATCGGGCGGGGGTAGCCATAATTGGAACTTAAACTTAATGAATCTAGATAATTTGGTTGACATAGACATATGGTTCAATTGGGTTAAACTGGGTATTTGCGTCTGACCATCGACAAAGGCTTTTGCATAATTTAGTGTTCCAGGTTAGTAAACCAATTATTACACAAAACATAAAATAACCACTTCATCTTTAAAATGATATTGGAAGAAATCACAACCCTAGATAGTTTTTAATATTGAATTTTCTTAAAACCTACTTTCGAACAATTTTATTTACTTGTTTTTAAATTTAGAATCGTCACCATTTCAAATCAATCAAACAACCTGTTAGATACTAGTAATCATTTGACTTCATAAAATTAATAGATTAGTTATTAAGTCCTCGTGGGATCGATATTTTTATACTACTTGAACGATACGTGCGCTTGCGTTATACGTGTGTGTTTACGCCGGTCAAGTTTTTGGCGCCGTTGCGGGGACTTATTTATCTTTCACTATTAATTTAGGGGTTAGATACGTTACTTGTATCTAATTTCTTTTTACTTATTGTTTTTGTTTTCTTTGTTTCAGGTTCTCAGAAACTACATGAGACGAACTAGAAGCTTTGAACTCCGATCGCTTGACCTAGAAATTGAAAGAACCATCAGACAATTGAGAAGGGAAAGACGAGAAGGCCAAGAAGCTTTAGTCAACATGGAACCTGAACCGTTGGAGGTTGCACCACCAATTCTCATTCGAGACAGAACCATTCCGGTGGTTGACAGACTCATTTCCTGTATTGTACTTCCCCCTTACCAGCAAATGCGTGTGACATCAAAACATGCATTCAGATGATTCAGCAGTCAGTTCAGTTCGGGGGGAATGCAACTGAAGATCCTAATGCCCACATCAGTAACTTCCTGGAAGTTTGCGGTACTTTCAACTACAACAGAGCATCAGAAGAAGCAATGAGACTGCGAGTTTTCCCATACTCCTTGAAGGACAGAGCTAAAGCTTGGCTACATTCACTACCAGCAGGTTCCATCACAACTTGGAACACTATAGCCACCAAATTCTTGCAAAATACTTTCCACCGGCCAGAACTGCAAAGTTGAGGAATGACATCACATCCTTTGTACAACAAGATTCAGAATCCCTCTGCGAAGCTTAGGAAAGGTACAAAGATTTGCTCCGGAAATGTCCTAACCATGAGATTCCAAAATGGCTTCAAGTCCCAACATTCTATAATGGACTTTCTGGAATAATGAGAACCACAATTGATGCTACTGCTGGAGGATCACTAATGGCAAAATGATAAGATTAGGCTTGGGATTTAATTGAAGAAATGGCCAACAATAATTCTTTGTGGCCAACAGAAAGGAGCATGATCCAAAGAATCGCAGGAAGGAATTTATGAAGTTGGAGCCAACACAGCACTGAATGTCAAGCTGGATATGATTTACAAAAATCTGGAAACTCTTAACATGAAGGTTAATGGTGGATCCACAAGTTCATCATATAAAGGAGCACCAGAACCAGTTCAGTAGGAAGAGACAGTGAATTTTGTCAACAATTTCAACAGACAGGGGAACAATCCATATTCCAACACCTACAACCCAGGTGGAGGAATCATCCCAATTTTTCATGGAACAACAATTCAGGCCAACAGCAAACTATCCACCACCTGAATTCCAACAACAGAACAAAAGCCAGGAGCAGGTAAATGAACCAGGAATAACAGTAGTGTTGACCCACTTGAAAAAGTTAGAAGCAAAACACGACTCTCAAGCAGCAAGATATGATGCTATGTTTCAATCCCAATCATCATTAATTCAAAGTCAATCTGCTTCTATTAAAGCACTGGAGAATCAAATGGGACAACTGGAAAATGCTCAGAGTTACAGACCGCAGGTACCCTTCCTAGCAACACTGAGCCAAATCCAAGAAACATGGGGAAGGAACAATGTCATGCCATCATGTTAAAAAGCGGTACTGAAATCAACAAGATGTTGGAGCGAAAACAACTGCTGAGGAAGTTCCAAAAGAAACAAAGCAACAGATGGAGGAAAAAGAAGCAAAGGAAAAAGAACAGATCACTCCACCTCCACCTTTTCCTCAACGTCTTCAGAAGAACAAATTGGACAAGCAGTTTTCTAGGTTCTCTGGAAATCTTCAAAAAGCTGCATATTAACATTCCATTTGCAGAAGCGTTGGAACAAATGCCCACCTATGCCAAATTCATAAAGATATTCTTTCACGAAAGCGGAGATTGGGAGATTACGAGAGCAGTAGCATTATCAGAAGAATGCAGTGCTATCATTCAGAGGAAACTTCCCCCGAAGTGAAAGATCCTGGCAGTTTCACTGTTCCTTGCATCATAGGAGAACATAACTTTGGTAAGGCTTTATGTGATTTAGGTGCTAGTGTTAACTTGATGCCTTTTTCTATTTTCAGGAAATTACAGATTGGGAGAAACAATGACAACTTCAGTCTCACTGCAACTTGCTGATAGAACGCTCGTATTTCCAAGAGGAGTAGTTGGGATGTGCTGGTCAAGGTTGACAAATTCATTTTCCCACCAGATTTTATTGTCCTTGATATGGAGGAAGACGCAGACGTGCCAATCATCCTCGGGAGCCGTTCTTGGTACAGGTCGTCGAACCATTATTGATGTACAAAAAGGGAGACTAACCATGAGGTACAGGACCAAGAAGTAACATTCAATGTTTTCAAGGCCATGAATTTCCCAGATGATGAAAAGAAGGAGGATGTTTCAAACTCGATGTGATACACAGTACCATTCAGAACTCTGATGAAAGACAAAGTTCTACTGACAAACTTAAAACATGTCATTGCCTTTGAGCCTAAAGATAAAGCATCTTTTGCACTGAAAGAGCCAATTCTTGCTCTACAAGCAACAGAAGAGAAAAGTTCCACCAGCTCAACGAATTGGAGGAATTTCACAATCAGCCTTTTGAAGATGCCAAATTGTACAAGAAAAGGGCAAGAAAAGACATGATGAGAAGTTAGTGCGCATACAACTGGAACCAGGGCAGAAGGTACTGTTAAACAAATCAAGGGTGAAATTCTTCCCATGGAAGCCAAAATCACGGTGGTCAGGTCCATTTGTGATCACCAAAGTTTTACCAAATAGAGCCGTTGAGATACATGATCCTGACGCTAACAAAACTTTAAGGTTAAAAACAAGCGTGCTCAAGCACTACTGGGGAGAATTATTTGAGCGACAAAAAGAAAGTGTTACACTTTCAGATCCAGCTTAACGTTCAAGAAGTCAAGTCTGGCTGACGACTTTAAAACTAACGCTAGCAGGGAAGGCACCCATGCACAATTTTTGTATATATGTGATTTGGTGTGATTTAATTTGTGATTTTGTGTGTTTAGTTTTTTGCAGGTTAAGAATTTCAAGATGGAAGAAGCTCTCGCAAATCTTCACAAGCAATTTCCTTCTCTCCCTCAAAAATCTCTAATGAAAGTTACAACGCTCGCTTGGAACGGAGATGAGTTACTGACGATCCATGGTGTTCCCAATGACATTCGTTGGGTAATTGAAGCACGAGTCCGATTGGCAGGTGAGTCTTCAGATCTTTTTATTTCACATCTGCCTGGTTTTGGAAGAAGAAGCACCTATGCAAATAAACGAAGAGCTAAGCAAATGGGTGTTTGTTACAAATGTGCACGTTGGAATTGCAATACTCGTTGTCGTTCTTTAGGAATGGTGTCTAATAATCGCGAAGACAAAATTAAATTCATTAGGGATGGCTTGAGTAAGGAGTCTTTAGATGATATATCTTCGACTCTTGAGACGCATCCCAGGGATATGTTCACATAGCCTTTCGCAGATTACATACACAATTTCAAAAAGAAAGACAACAGTTAAGTCTTGGGAATCTGACTCAAAAAGACCCTGTTTGCCAATTTATAAGAAAATTAGATGGGAAACTTGTCTTTGACGCATAGACGTTAATTAAGCTCTAATTCTTGTACATATTATATCTCTTTGTCTTTTCCTAATAATTTTGATTTGTTTTGTTGTTTTCTTTTATTTTCTCCGACAGGATCCAGACCTTTTTGACCATATCACGATCTATTTTACTATTTTGTTACTAATCGTCCTTTGGAAGATACTTGTGCTATTTTTACTCACCCTTTTCAGGTACTATAAATTCAGCTCGTCAATGCACTTTTGAAGGCATCCTGATTTGAGAAAGAAATACATAAAAAACATGGAAGCCACTTCAAGAAGACGAGTTGAAAATATTTGTGTGTTTTGTGCGGTAGTAGTGTTGGTACTAAACCACAATACATAGAAGCAGCACAGGAATTGGGTCGAGTCTTAGCTGCAAGGAATATGCACTTAATATATGGCGGAGGCAATCTTGGACTTATGGGGATCGTTTCAAAAGTCGTACAGGAAGGAGGTAGTAACGTTTTAGGAATCATCCCAAAACCCTTGGCAGAGGCAAATCTTATTGGATCATCAAACGGAGAGGAACTGATGGTGCC
Organism: Zanthoxylum bungeanum; assembly: GCA_019454045.1. Lineage (NCBI taxonomy): Eukaryota > Viridiplantae > Streptophyta > Magnoliopsida > Sapindales > Rutaceae > Zanthoxylum > Zanthoxylum bungeanum. The sequence continues at coordinate 128,555 of SKCR01036828.1, read as the reverse complement.
AGGTATGTCTGAACGACTGGTAGAAATGATTAACCGTGCTGATGCTTTTATTGCTTTGCCAGGTGGCTTGGGCACATTGGAGGAAATTTTTATAGTACTATCTTGGGCGAACCTAACATACACAAGAAACCAATTGGGCTGTTTAAAGTTGATGGATTTTATGATTTTATTTGTGTGTTTCTTGATGATGCCCGGAGAAATGGGTTCATATCAAAACCTTTAAAAGAACTCATCTTTACTGCCAGAACTGCTCCGGATCTAATAGACCAACTCTTAGCCTATGAACCACAAATTGACCCTGTCCTTTCAAAGATAAATTGGTCCGAGGATGATCGTGGTAAGAGGCGTCGTGTTAATCTGGATCTTAACCTTTAATCTCCTGTAGAATTTCAGCTAACCAGGTATTATATTCTAAACTCTTCTACTACTGTTTAAGAAATTGGGGACAATGTCTCATTTAGGTTTGGGGGAGAGAATTAGTTGATTAGTACCTTGTTTTTTTTAGTTGTGTGTTGTTTCTATTTTTAGTTCTAAATTTTTCGAAAAATACAAAAAATTGAAAAATTTTCAAAAATTACAAAAAAAATTTTGTGTTTTTGTATTTTTATTTTGACTAAAAAGGTGAAATTGGTAAGAGATAGCTGAGTAAGGAGTTTCCACTCCTGAGACGTATCTCAAACCTAATTCGAAACAAGTTAATTTTTTGTTTATTTCTTTTGAATTATTTAATTTGTAAATTCTCCATAAAATTGACTAAAATGAATCTTCATATGCTCAGTTGACAGATATTATCAACATACATGGTAACATACGGACATGAGCTAAAATTGAAAAGTTTGTAATATTCAGTGCTCTAGTTTAATTGGAGGAAGCATCTCAAAAAGCAATGGAGTAAAAAAAAAAAAAAAAAAACGTCAGAGATCCGAGTTATTAAGTCTGTAAGGGTGTTTTGACACTAGTGCCCTAAAACCAACTAGTTTGGGAGTCATTGGCCCAAAGCTCGCTACATGGATCAAAGATGCTGCAAAAATATATATATCTGAAGTCTGAGTAATTAAGTCCGTAGGGGTGTCTTAACACCTGGTGCCCTAAAGCCAACTGGTTTGGGATCCACCGACCCAACACTCGCTACATAGATGGAAGATATTGTATATAAATAAAAATAAAAAAAAAATCAAATCAAGAAAAATCAGAAAAATCAGAAAAAATATTCCATTGCTACCAAAAGGTGTTAAATCTGATAGAACTTTAGGACAAAAATATTACTCTCTTATCAACTGCACTTATGACTGTTGTGGGCAAAAATGAGTTGTTTAATATTTTCTTGGCTGTGTATATGAAGAATGGTAAAAATAATCGGAGAATTTACTTATTCTGTAATTTCGAATGAAACAAAAGAACTATTGACTTGGAGTAGAAGTTTCACCTGATTAGTCACTAACTTCTTTATTCTATTTTCTCTTGTCTTTTTGCTTTTGTGTGCATTAGTTTTATTATCTTTTTACTTTTGTAAAACGTTTGTGGGTATCGTTGCTGTAAGCCCTCACGAGACTACAACTCGTCCACTAGGGACACCTAGGGGTTTAAAGGCTTGTTGCATATGCTAAATGCAACCGTGATCCCTACGAAAATGGCTTAGTTTAATTTTATTTTTATTTTGTTGTTTTGCTCGAGGACTAGCAAAATGTTAGGTTTGGGGGTGTGATGAGCGGAAAATATATAATATTTACCGCCCCTTTAACTTAATATTTTGTTTAGTTTCTCGGGTTTGATGAACGTTTTGATGTGTTTTAGTTTATTTTGCAGATAAAATAATATCGGGTCTCAATTGAAATCATTTAGGATGAAATATGGGTCAAATAAGGGCAATTATTGGACTTGATATTTTAATTTTGGAGATTGGAAACTTGAAAGGGCGTTTTGACGAAGTGCAGTTTTGGAAATTCAAGTTTTGCGCATCTGTCGTATTTTGGGCATAACGTTTTACTCAGATATCGGATTGAGCTGATTAAAGTTCCTGATTAAAGAAAACTCAAAGATCTACAACTTGGAAAGACAAAATAATTTCGAATTCTGAATATTTCATGCCCGAAATTGATGAACCATCCAGAAGTGTGAAGTGTGTAATTATTAAAGTCACTTTCAATCATTTTCAAAGCAAAAAAATAAATTAATAAAAAAATAATAAAAATTATCAAATCATCACCAAACATGATAAGAGATTAGTGGAGCAATTAATAATGGATTTGGTGGAGCAATTAGTGGAGCAATTAATAATTGATTTGGTGGATGATTTGATGGAGGCAAAATTTTGCCTATAAATACCAAGCCATTTCATTTGTAAAATTCATACTTTCTTCTAAGGAATTCCTTAAGAATACTAAGAAGATTGTATCTTGTTTGTTTATTTACAGCTTTCAGTAATTAATTTTTGTTTTCGCACTTTCTTTTCTTTACTTTTCAGTTTTTACTTTCCGCAATTTACTTTTACGCACAGTACTTTTCTTTATTTAATTTTCAGTTTTTACTTTTCAGTAATGAGGAGGTAACTCCCCTTTGCTGGGGTAAAAGGTAAAACTTTTATTACTAATATTTAGATTAATCTCCCTTAATTATAATATATAAACTAGTTAAAACCTGACTTAACGAGGATACCGCCATATTGGTCGGTTGGTAATTATTTAAATTGGTTTTAACCTGACTAAACTGGATACCGCCTGATGGTCGGTTGGTAATTAATTATTAATTTGACTTAATCTGGATACCGCCTATATGGCTGGTTGGTAATTATCATGCAAAGTTAATATATTATATTAAGTGAGATATCTAAAATAGAAGTAATAAAAGTGGATCCTTTTACCTCAGCATTTTCTTTTATTGTAATTTTACTTTATTTACTTTTCAGCAATTTACTTTTCAGCAATTTACTTTTAGCAATTTACTTTCAGCATTTACTTTTCAGCATTTAATTTTCAGTATTTAATTTCAGCATTTACTTTCAGCATTTACTTTTCAGCATTTAATTTTCAGTATTTTACTTTATGTCTTTTATTTTATTTAAGTTTTTTTTACTACCCGTAAATATGTGTCGTAACTAAGCCAATTATCTGGGGTTGTAATGAAATCCAATATCAACGGTTTATAAAGGGTTAAATTATAGTTTGGGTAATTTAAAGGTTTACTTATTAAGTCTTAAGCTTAATGCTTCTTGTTGTCTGATCACCAATAGGATTGATGTGGTAAATCTAAAATAAACTAGACATAGGGATTTTAGGTTTCAGCCTTAGACTTAATAGCCCACGATCTTCCTTGAGGATGGATAACCCTTAATAGATTTCCTTACAGGATAGACATATACATGTCGGGCGGGGGTAGCCATAATTGGAACTTAAACTTAATGAATCTAGATAATTTGGTTGACATAAACATATGGTTCATTGTGGTTAAACTGGGTATTTGCGTCTGACCATCGACAAAGGCTTTTGCATAATTTAGTGTTCCAGGTTAGTAAACGATTTATTACACAAACATAAAATAACCACTTCATCTTTAAAATGATATTGGAAGAAATCACAACCCTAGATAGTTTTTAATATTGAATTTTCTTAAAACCTACTTTCGAACAATTTTATTTACTTGTTTTTAATTTAGAATCGTCACCATTTCAAATCAATCAAACAACCTGTTAGATACTAGTAATCATTTGACTTCATAAAATTAATAGATTAGTTATTAAGTCCTCGTGGGATCGATATTTTTATACTACTTGAACGATACGTGCGCTTGCGTTATACGTGTGTGTTTACGCCGGTCAATCACCTCAAATGGAAGGGTCCAGTCTGGTGCTACTATAATGGAAGCAGAAATCAGCTTATGTTTTAAGATCTCAAAAGCTTCCTGGCATTCTTTGGTGAAATTGAAAGGCACATCCTTCTCTAGAAGATTGCACAGAGGTTTAACAATCTTAGAAATGTCTTTGATAAATCTCCTGTAAAAACCTGCATGTCCAAGAAAGCTCCGAATTCCTTTGACTGATGTCGGCGGGGGTAGTTTTTCAATTGTTTCAATCTTTGCTTTGTCTACCTTTGATTCATTTTTGTGAGATCTGGTGTCCAAGAACAATTCCTTCATGCACCATGAAGTGGCATTTCTCCCAGTTGAGTACCAGGTTGGTATCTTCGTATCTTTGTAGTACATGTTCCAGATTTTACAAGAAGTGGTCAAAAGAATCTCCAAACACAGAAAAGTCATCCATAAAAACCTACATACTTTGCTCCAACATGTCTGAGAAGATGGCCATCATGCAACGCTGAAATGTGGCAGGGGCATTATATAATCGAAATGGAATCATGCGGAAAGCAAAAGCATCATATGGACATGTAAAGGTAGTTTTCTCCTGATCTTCTGGGGCGATAGCAATCTGATTGTACCCTGAATTGCATACTCTTCATCCAGTCACCGTTCTTGTTGGAATCAGCTCGTTCTTTTCATTTGTGACAACAGTAATTCCTTCTTTCTTCGGCACACACTGTATAAGACTTACCCAACTGCTGTCTGAGATGGGGTAAATGATGCCAGCATCCAACCATTTGATGATTTCTTTCTTTACGACCTCCTTCATGATTGGATTGAGTCTCCGTTGATGCTCCACTATGGGTTTGTATTCATCGTTCATCAGAATCTTATGCATGCAAAATGATGGACTAATGCCTCGAATGTCTGCTATAGTCCAGCCAATGGCTCTTTTGTGTTCTCGTAACACTCTTAGTAACTTTTCTTCCTGCTCCAATGTTAGTGAAGAAGAAATAATAACTGGTAATTCAGAAGAGTTTCCAAGAAATGCATACCTGAGATGGCTTGGTAGTAATTTCAGCTCCAGCTATGGTGGTTCTTCAATCGATGGCTTGATTCGATCTTTCTTTGGCAGTTCCAGGCTTTCCACTGGTGGTGTTGATTTGAATCGGAATGGTTTGTCAAGGTAGTTGATATATTCCAGGATTTCAGCATCTAGCTCGCTGTCAGTCATGTTGGTGATGCAAGCTTCAAGTTTATCCGTGGGAGTTATATCAGTATCCTGAATGATACTATCAACAACATCAATTCTGAAACATTCTTCTTCATTTTCATCGCTCGGGAATTTCATGGCTTTGAAAACATTGAAAGTAACTTCTTGGTCTTGAACTTTCATGGTCAGTTCTCCTTTTTGTACATCAATCACAGTTCGTCATGTCGCCAAGGATGGTCTTCCAAGGATGATAGGCACATCGTTGTCTTCTTCCATGTCAAGGATAATGAAATCTGCTGGAAGAATGGGTTTGTCAACTTTGACCAACACATCTTCAACAACACCTCTTGGAAATGCGAGCGTTCGATCAGCAAGTTGTAGTGAGACTGAGGTAGGCATTGCTTCTCCAATTTATAGTTTCTTGTAAAGAGAAAAAGGCATCAAATTAACACTTGCACCTAAATCAAATAAAGCCTTACCGATATAATGTTCTCCAATGGTGCATGGAACTGTGAAACTGCCAGGATCTTTCAACTTCGGGGGAAGTTTCCTCTGAATAATGGCACTGTATTCTTCCGTCAATGCTACTGTCTCGTAGTCTCCCAATCTCTGTTTTTGTGAAAGAATATCTTTCATGAATTTAACATAGCTGGGCATTTCTTCCAATGATTCTGGGAATGGGATGTTGATATGCATCATTTTGAACACCTCCAGGAATCGAGCAAACTGCTTGTCCAGTTTGTTTTTCTGAAGTCGCTGTGGAAAATGTGGAGGTAGAGTGATTCTTTCTGGTTCTTTTTCCTTTGCTTCTTTTTCCTCCATCTGTTGCTCAGCTTCTTTTGGAACTTCTTCTTTGGATACCTTGATTCCAACATCTTTGTTGATTTCAGTACCGCTTTTCAAGGTGATGGCTTGACATTGATCATTTCCTCGGTTCCTTGGATTTGGTTCTATGTCGAATGGGAATTGGTGGTCCAACCTCCAAAGGTTCAGGTTCCATGTTGACTAAAGCTTCTTGGCCTTCTCGCTTATCCCTTCCCAACTGTCTGATGGTTCTTTCAATTTCTGGGTCAGCGGTCAAAGTTCAAAGCTTCTGGTTCGTCTTATGTAGTTTCTGAGAACCTGAAACACAAGAAAACAGAAATAATAAGTAAAAAAGAAATTAGATACAAGTAAAGGTATCTAACCTCAAAATTAATAGTGAAGGATAAATAAGTCCCCTGAAACGGCGCCAAAAACTTGACCGGTGCGTAATCACACGCGTATAACGCAAGCGCACATATCGTTCAAGTAGTAAAAAAAGTATCGATCCCATGAGGACTTAATACCTAATCTATTAAATTTATGAGGTCAAATGATTACTAGTATCTAACAAGTTGATTGATTGATTTGAAATGGTGATGATTTTGAATTTAAAAACAAGTAAATAAAATTCCACGAAAGTAGGTTTAAGAAAATTCAATATTATAAAACTATCTAGGGTTGTGAATCTTTCTAATATCTTTTAAAAGATGAAGATGTTATTTCATGTTTGTACAATATATCGGTTTACTAACTTGGAACACTAAATTATGTGAAAGCCTCTGTCGATGGTCAGACGCAAATACCCAGTATAACCCAATTGAACCATATGTCTATGTCAACCAAATTACCTGGATTCATTAAGTTTAAGTTCCAATTATGGCTTCTCCCGCCCGACAGGTATATGTCTATCCTGTAAGGAAATCTATTAAAGGGTTATCTATCCTCAAGGATGATCGTGGGCTATTAAGTCTAAGGCTAAAACCTAAAATTCATTTGTCAAGTTTATTTTAGATTTACCAGATAAATCTTATTAGTGGCCAATTAACAAGATGCATTAAGCTTAAGACTTAATAAGTAAACCTTTAAATTTCCCAAACTATAAAATAACCCCTTATAAACCGGTGATAGTAGAAGTCATCACAACCCTAGATAACTAACTTAGTTACGACACATAACTAGGGCTAGTAAAAACTTAAAAGTAAAAGACATAAAGTAAAAATGCTGAAAAGTAATTGCGGTAAAGAAAAAGCTGAAAAGTAAATTACAATAAAATAAAATGCTAAGGTAAAAGGATATGCTTCTACTACTAATAATTTAGATAATCTCCCTTAATATAATATATTAACTTGTGATTATTTTACCAACCAACCATATAGGCGGTAACCTGATTAAGTCAAATTAAGTCCAACCAGCCATAAAGGCGGAACCAAAATAAACCTGCCATATAGGCGGTAAGAAAATTTAATTACCAACCGACCAATCTGGCGGTATCCTTGCTTAGTCAGGTTTAAACCAGTTTAAAATGAATTACCAACCGACCAATATAGCGGTATCCTCATTAAGTCAAATTTTAAATAGTGAATATATTATATTTAACCGAGATTAATCTAAATAGCAATAGTAAAAGAATTACCTTTCACCTTAACAGGGGGAAGTTACCTCCTCATGTTGAATATTAAAAACTGTAAAAGTAAAGAAATTAAATTACTATTATTACAGAACGTAATTAAAATTTATTACAAAACTGAAATTTAAAAGATACTAGATAGAAAACTCCCTATTTACATCAGAGAATTCAGAGATGAATGTACATCTGAAACTGAAACCTTGAGCTCTATTTATAGGCCTCGGTAGGCTCCGGGCGTCGCGACGCTCAAGGCTTTGCGCATCGCGATGCGACACGCGGCAGCTTCTAGTTCGTCGGCTTCAGATCTTATCTGACATGTGGCAATTCGGATAAAGAGATAAGGTGACATGTGGCAAGGCGGCTGGCAACTCAATGATTATGCTGACGTGGCGATTATGTGGCGAAAGTGATTGTCGGCACCATAGAATGATGACACGTGGCACACTGTGATTGGCTGATGATGACGTGGCGGTGACGTGGCACGTTGACTCGGTCAACTGGTGATGTGGACTATGACGTGGCTGACACGTGGAGTGACGTGTGGCGACACGTGGCGATGGCGATTGTCGGCACCGTAGGATGATAACATGTGGCACGGCGCACGTTAGCAAAGTCAAACTTCTCAGATTCTGACACGTGGACCCGGCGCACGTTAGCACGGTGAGGCGCATGTTAGGCGTCGCGACGCTGAAAATTACCAAAATACCCTTTTATCCAATTTTCACTATTTTGGCCCCAAATCACCTCATGAATGTCCTGAAACTTTATTTATCTACAAAATAACACAAAACACATCAAAATATTCACAAAACTCAAGAAAATATACAAAATATTAGGTTAAATGAGTGGGAAATAGTGATACATTTACCACTCATCAGGCTACCCCCGCCCGACAGGTATATTCCTATCCTCTAAGGAAATCTATTAAAGGATTATCTATCTTCAAGGAAGATCGTGGGCTATTGAGTCTAGGGCTTAAACCAAAAATCCCTTTTCCAAGTTCATTTCAAGTTTACCGAATCAATCTTATTAATGGCCAGTTAACAAGAAGTATTCAGACTAAGGCTCAATAAATAAACCTTTATATTACCCAAACCATAAAATAAACCCTTATTAACCGGTGATATTGGAATTCATCACAACCCCAGATAACTGACTTAGTTACGACACATAACTAGGGCTGGTAAAAACTTAAATAAAATAAAAGACATAAAGTAAATTGCTAGATTAAATACTGAAAAGTAAATTGCTGAAAAGAAAATTGCTAAAAAGTAAATTGGTGAAAAGTAAATTGCGGAAAAGTAAATTACTGAAAAGTAAATTAAGTAAAAGTACAATAAAAGAAAATGATGGGGGTTAGAAGATCCACTTTTATTACTACTATTTTAGATATCTCCCTTAATATAATATATTAACTTTGTGTGATAATTACCAACCAGCCATATAGGCGGTATCCTGATTAAATCAAATTAATAATTAATTACCAACCAGGCGGTATCCATGCTTAGTTAGATTAAAACCAATTTATAATTAATTACCAACCAACCAATATGGCGGTATCCTCGTTAAGTCAGATTTTAAATAGTTATTATATTAAAATTAAGGGAGATTAATCTAAATAGCAATAATAAAAGCTTTACAATTTACCCCAGCAAAGGGGAGTTACCTCCTCATTGCGTAAAAAGTAAAAAAAAAAAACTGAAAAGTAAAGAAATGAAAGTACTGTGCGTAAAAGTAAATTGCGGAAATTAAAGACTGAAAAGTAAAGAAAAGAAAGTGTGAAAGCGGAAATTAATTACTGAAAGCTGTAAATAAACAAACAAGATACAATCTTCTTAGTTATTCTTAAGGAAATTCAAAGAAGAAAGTATGCATTTACAAATGAAATGGCTTGGTATTTATAGGTAAAATTTTGCCTCCACCAAATCCATTATTAAATTCTCCACCAAATTTATTATTAATTACTCCACTAATTGCTCCACCAAATCCATTATTAATTTCTATCATGTTTGGTGGGAGCTTGACTATTTTTATTATTTATTTATTTGCTTTGAAAATGACTTTAATAATTACGCATAACACACTTGCGGATGTTTCATGAATTGCAGTCATGAAATCTTCCGAATTCGAATTTATGTTATTCTTAAAAATTGTAGCTCTTTGAGTCTTCTTTAATCGGGAACTTGAATCAGCTCAATCCGATATCGAAGTAAAAGGTTATGCCCAAAATACGACAATTGCACAAAACTGGAATTTCTGAAACTGTACTTCGTTAGAACGCCCTTTCAAGTTTCCAATCACCAAAATTAATATGTCAAGTCCAATTTTTAGCCTTATTTGACCCACATTTCTTCCTAAATGATTTTATTGAGTCCCAATATTATTTTATCTGCAAAATAAACTAAAACACATCAAAACGTTCATCAAACCCGAGAAACTAAACAAAATATTAAGTAAAAGGGGCGGTAAATATTGATATATTTTCCGCTCATCATATAGGGATCATTAAAATCCTTAGCTTATCCTAACCTTGACAGACAGCACTCTGCGTCATTATCGGAATGGGAAAGAATACAAAACTCTTAAGTGATTGTTTTGAATTGCACAAAGTTTTTGTTGTCCCTTTTGAACCTAGATCTTGGGATCTCCAGTCAGCTAGGTTGGGTTTCCATAGTGACAATTCTTAGATTATAGGCTTCAAGCCCGTTCCCCTCGATGACTTCTCAACTTGTTCTTGAGGTAAACCTTTAGTTAGTGGATCCGCTAGGTTTTCCTTCGACTTAATATAATCGATCGATATTATGCCACTTGAGAGCAGTTGACGTATGGTATTATGTCTCTGACGTATGTGTCGAGACTTACCATTATACATTATATTTTGGGCTCTCCCAATAGACGATTGGCTATCACAATGTATGCTAATCGCTGACACCGGTTTGGGCCAACTAGGAATATCCTCCAGGAAGTTTCTAAGCCATTCTACTTCTTCCGTTGTTTTATCTAAGGCTATGAACTCTGATTCCATAATAGACCGAGCAATACATATTTGCCTCGAGGATTTCCATGACACGGCTGCATTACTAAGTGTGAAACAAATCCACTCGTAGATTTGGAATCCACTGTATCAGATATCCAGTTAGCATCGTTGTATCCCTCTAGAACAGTAGGATATCTCTCGTAATGTAGCCTAAATTTTGAAGTTTCTCTCAGATACCTCAAAACTCTTACTATGGCTTTCAAGTGGTTATGTCATGGATTGCTCGTATATCTGCTAAGCCTGTTCACAGCTTGAGTGATATCAAGTCGTGTGCAATTCGTGAGATACATCAGACTTCCGATGATTCTCGAATACTCTAATTGCGATACGCTTGAGCCAATATTATTTGATAGATGAAGAGTTAGGTCCACATGGGTTCTAACCACATTTAGGTCATGTGGGAACACAGGATCTGGGGCGACGCATGCTGTTCTAGGCTCGGGGGCCTAGTTGGGAGCACGGAGTAGCCAACGGAGGATTAAACCAAAGAATAAGGAAGTCACCACCCGGTGTGAACCGGGAAAAAGATTTAAGGCCGCACTCACCCCTCGCAAGGGAAGACCTCAAACCATTGGGTTCGGAATGGTCCCTTACTTATGCAACTTGTAATGTAAAGATTTATGCAATAATCCAACCAAGCCTATGACATATATTTCCAAGTGCACCACAATCCTAAATTCACATGCTTAAAAGTAAAGTTTACATCTAACATGCGTGAAATCAAGTCATATTGCTGAGTTCACATGCTTAAAGGTAGGCTTTTGCAACAACAAGCACATAACGTCACAAGAATTCAATCATTCATGTAAACATAAACACAAATAGTCATGGTAATATTTGCATGTAATATAAAGGAAATCAAAATGATGACAAATAATGTTATAAGCGCACTATGTAAAGAAGCATATAAAATATGGTCAAAATAACCGCATGATAAACAAAATCAATACAAACACATAACTTGAGAAGATGAAGAAAGAAAGTATGCCAAAGATGAACAATCAAAGATGCAATTTTACATTAAAGAGAACATGCCATAATGATGCCCAAGAATGCAACTAACATGAGTGAAAGAAAGGGATATCGAGAAGAAGAGAAATGCAAAGAAGGAGAGAAATGCAACATGCGTCTATATCCATATAATTACTACCAATTTTCCGTTAAGCATGTTATATGTGATACAAGATTATGCAATGAGATGTTATATAGATGAATGATATGGAAAAGAAAGCATGACCAACGTTGCGCAACAAAAAAAGAATAAGATGCATGGTTTAAAATGACATTTTACAAAAAAACGATTAATCGCATAATAAACAGCGCGGCAAAACACCGTGGCAAAGGTAGCCTTATGGCGTTTTTCCTCGAATGGAGGACCTTAAAACCACCCTGGTGTAGGACACAGGACCTGGGCGACGCCGTTCCTAGGCTCGCGACCTAGTTGGGAAGGATTACATAACATGGAGTCGCCACCCGGTGTGAACCGGGACAAAGATTTAAGGCCGCACTCACCCCTCGCAAGGGAAGACCTCAAACCGTTGGGTTCGGAATGGTCCCTTACTTATGTCACTTGTAATGAAAGGATTTATATAATAATTTAAACAAGCTGAAGTAACAATTATTTCTAGAGGTATCATGCTTCTAAATTCACATTTATAAAATAAAATATGCGCCTAAATATACATGTATTTCATATATAAGATTGCATGCTTAACATATATCAAGATAGCAACTAACATACATCTTTACTTGCATATCATATTCAGGAAAAACACAAGCACACATATTAACCATACAAGCACACATGGTAACCATACAAGCACACATATGGGCACTTTTCCAAGTGGTACGTGGAATTGTAGCCCAAGTACAGACCGCACTACCGTCCATTCGGAATCGGCTACGGAATTTACGTCTGGGTTTCCATCCGATATACCGCAAGAAATAATACTCAAATGTTATCATGACACGAGCATATGAATGGTAATACATTGACACATTTGCATAAGAAAGATCAACCAATAGGCAATTATGCATGAATATAATAAGACAGACTCAGTTCAGTGTGTGCACGTTCGTGTAGCGTTCGTAAACGCGTTCGAACGGAAATGAAACAGAATGCTCACGTTCGAGTAGCGTTCGTAAACGCGTTCGAACGGAAATGAAACAGAATGCTCACGTTCGAGTAGCGTTCGTAAACGCGTTCGAACGGAAATGAAACAGAATGCTCACGTTCGTATGGCGTTTGTTAACGCGTTCGAACGGAAATGAAACAGAATGCTCACGTTCGAGTAGCGTTCGTAAACGCGTTCGAACGGAAAGGAGACCTGATGCATGATAAGGCAAAATGTATGCGCGTTCGAGTTGCGTTTGCAAACGCGTTCGAACGGACACGGACCTGATGCATGAAATAGGATGCAATACAGAAAATAAAAGGGCGCGGCGAAGCACTGCCGTAAAGGTGACCTTTTGGGGCTCTTGATCTCTCAAAGAGAGGACCTTTAGACCAACATACTAAGCCCATGCGCGTCACATCACACATACAAGAATAGAACCAATCATATCAACCAAGTATGCCCGATTGAACACATCTTACATCCAATCTGAACACATATCAACCAGCGCGGCAAAGCATCATGGTAAAGGGCTTTTAGCCCCTCCCCATAGGGGATCTCACAACACACTTACTAAGCCCATGCGCTCGATTGACTTATACATACGAAAATAAAGATAACAATATCAAACTAAGTATGCCCGATTGAACGTATCTCGCGTCCAACCGAACATACATCAACCGACGCGGCGAAGTAGTGTCACGAAGGTGGCCTTTTCGGCTCTTTGTCTCCTAAATGGAGGACCTTTGGACTAACTCACTAAGCCCATGCGCTTGGTTGAATCATGCATAACTAACGACATATTGAGTTTAGGTAAAACAAACTAAATAAACAAGAACATCACAACAAAAGAAAGATGATGTCGTTTACCCAAGCGGTACGTGGAATTGTGGCCCGAGTACAGATCATATTACCGTCCATTCGGAATTGGCTATGAAATTTATGTCCGGGTTTCCATCCGATATACCACGAGAGTTGACACATCTCTCATTCATCCAATACCCACAACATACGTCATACACACAACGGATACCACAAATGCAGAAAATATAATCAAAATAAATGACTAGAAAATAAAATGAGAATAAGTGTGAAAGATACCCTCAGGTCTAACCTTTTAAGCCGTCTCTCGGACTCACGTTCCACGAAGATCGGAAGGGGATAAAGCTCCGCAACTTTTTTCTGGTCCGCTGGTTCAACGTCCTAGCTCACTGTTTCGCTGCTTTGCTTACGGTTCGAACTCCGTTCTGCTCCTATTCGGCTCTTGTTTTGCTGCTCACTGCACGGGCTACCTGTTTCAATGTTTTCAAAGAACTATTCCAAGTTGCGTGGGCTCTTAGTGCAATTAAAAGTGATTATTTTTAAGATTATCTATGTAGTTTCCTAAGTTACTGTTTTTTAAGGATTTGGGCTGCTGTGTTTGTGTTATTTTCGGTGATGTATGGAGGTTTAGATGGGCTGGTTTTCGGTGGTGATTAGGGTGGTTACTTGTGGTAGATTCGGCTATGGAGGAGATGGTTGAGGTTCTTTTGTTCTCTTTTGTGTTGGTTTAGGAATACAAATATTTTATATTGGTAAATATCTTATTAGATTAGGAAGTCAAATATATGATTGGCTTTAATTGGTTAAGATTGATTTTAATTAGGCATATCTTCTTTTTAGTTTAGGTAAATATTTTATTTAATTGGTAAATGGTTTAAATATTTTATTTAATGTTTAATATTTAAATTAATATTTATTTATTTAATTTGGGATGTGTTTTATGGGCTTTGGGGAGCTAAATGGGCTGGGTGTGAGGCTAGCAGCAAAACCAGAATTACCGATACCGTTCGAACGCTCCCTCGAACGCTGCACGAATGCCCGCAATCTGTTTTCCGTTCGAACGAAGTAACGAACGCAGCACCAACGAAGACAGTGAGCTTGTTTATTCTGAATTCCCCCTTCCGATATCCGTTTCCCGCGGCTTTCATGACTCAAAAGGTAGTGCCTCCAAATGAGACTCATCATCGGGTTTCACATGCGAAAATGCAATGCCTACAGTCGCCCCCACTTTGATGGGACTTGTGTAATGTGCAACAGTGACAATCATATCAAAGTTTATGCAATGCATTTTCACTTACCTGGCTCGCCAGCTGCCACTTGACTTACCATGTGTTGAGTTGCGTTGATTTGGTGGTGAGGTGCTGCGACCCCTGGTTCATTCCCGAACCGTGCTCTATTTTTAGAGCGCCATCTTCGGCATCTTTCGTGTATGTGTTCCATTTTGGAGCGCCATTTCCGGCATTTGTTGTGTGTGTTCCATTTTGGAACGCCATTTTCGGCATCTGCTGTGTGTGTTCCATTTTGGAACGCCATTTTCGGCCTCTGTTGTGAGTGCTCCATTTTGGAGTGCCATTTCCGGCGTCTGTTGTAAGTGCTCCATTTTGGAGTGCCATTTCCGGCGTCTGTTGTGAGTGCTCCATTTTGGAGTGCCATTTCCGGCGTCTGTTGTGAGTGCTCCATTTTGGAGTGCCATTTCCGGCGCCTGTTGTCAGTGCTCCATTTTGGAGTGCCATTTCCGGCGCCTGTTGTAAGTGCTCCATTTTGGAGTGCCATTTCCGGCGTCTGTTGTAAGTGCTCCATTTTGGAGTGCCATTTCCGGCGTCTGTTGTGAGTACTCCATTTCCTGAACTGTGCTGTACGAGATTGTGGCTCATTTTTGAACCGTTACTTGATGAGATGGTATTTGCTGTTATAAACCTGCGAACACGAAACAAACATTGCATGTATGTGGTATGTATGCATGTATGCATGTATATGTATTATATTCCGATGGGTTAGGCCTTCCTTGGTCCATTTCTGAACAGTGCTTCAATTTCAGAGTGCCATTTTCGGCGAGATGAGATGATGGTCCATTTCAAACCGTACTCCATTTTCGGAGTGCCATTTTCGGCGAGATGAGATGATGGTCCATTTCGAACCGTTGCTGATAATGATGTGGGCCCCGCCCCAAGAGTACTATACCCGGCAGAACTAATACTGAACCAATGTGGGCTTCGCCCCCCCCAGAATGCCATACCCGGCAGAGCTGATGCTGACATGGGCTTCGCCCCCAGACCGAGACTGATATGGGCCTCGCCCCCAGACTGAGACTGATATGGGCCTCGCCCCCAGACTGATACTGATACTGATACTGAACTGATGTGGGCCTCGCCCCCAAGCTGATACTGATGCGGGCCTCGGCCCTGGGACTCATCCCCAAACTGATACTGATTCATTTCTGAAACTGACTGTACTGTTGTTGTTCCCGAAGATTCCCCGTGTTCTAAACATCACTGGATTTCATAGTGCCAATGTTGAATGTTTTTCTCAAATATTCTCATATTGTAGAAGAGATTCAGCGAAATAATGTCTTTATTATTATTTAAAGAAAATGATTCGAACATGTAGACCAAGTCAATGTCTATATTAAAATGCATGATCAAATAAACTAGGAGGGATGATTTCATCATTCGCAACATTGCCTTCTTTCTTGGCCTATGGTTCTCCACCGTTGTCATCCCATACTCCTATGGATGAAGCTGAGTGGTTGAGAGTTTGAAGGACAAGGGTTTCGGGTAGGCCGGAGTTGATCATGTAGTTGGGTAGGGGATTTCTGTATGCGTTGGGTTGTTCTCTTTCTGGGTCAGGTATTTTGTGAGCATCAATGAGGTTTTGGATTTCATGCCTAAGGCGGGTGCAGCTGTCAGTTTCGTGGCCTCTCCTTTGATGGAAGTGACAATACAAGCTTAGGTTAAGGTTGGGTGGGATAGGATCTGGAAGTGGTTTAGGCTCTAAGGGTTTTAGGAGTCCTTGTCCCTTCAACTTCTCAAGTACCTAGATAACGGCTTCCCCAGGTTAGAGAAATGCCGGTTCTTGACGGTAGCGACCTCGGCAGTAGCGGGCTTGGTCTCAGAATACCCCCCAAAAGTCCGCCTATTCTGGCCATAGGACTTTCTGTTTTCAGCCTCCTCTTCCTCAATATCCATGACAGTTTCCCTCAACTGTCGAAAATCGGAAATCATCGAAGTCATCCTCCTCAACTTGCCATAGGTCGAGGGCTTGGTGCCCTTAATGATCATTTTAATCTGGTCCTTCTCAGAGGGCCGAGTCTGCATCTTCAGAAGCTGGCTTCTCCAGCGGTCTACATACTCTTTGAAGCTCTCCTCCGGCTTCTGCTTAGTGTTCTCCAAATCTCGGAGTGACAAATCAATCTCCAAGTCTGTAACATACTGCTTCAGAAAAGCATCAGCTAGTTCCTTCCAATCTTCCTTAACCTTCTTCTCAAGGCTATGATACCAAACCACAGGTGCCCCTTCGAGTGACATCCCAAACATCTTTTGGACTTGGCGCTGAGACAGGCCAACTGAACTCATAACAGACACATACTGACGGAGATGCACCCTCGGATCTCCATTCCCATTGAACTTAGCCAAATCCGGCATCTTAAACTGCGCTGGCAACTGCTCCTCAAACTTCATTGTCTCATAGTCTAGCAAATCTTCATTCTTACCCCTCATCTTGCGGGTAACGGATTCAACCTGATCCCTGAGCTTCTGTATCTCGGCCTGAGACCCAATCACTCTGTCTGTTGCATACTCTGCATTATCATCATCAAAAGCGGGGATATCATCCCCCAACCCATTCGGAGGCTTCTCGCGCCTTACATTCTCAGAATCTTCCCCAGCACGGGGCACAGCCATATTTGTCATGGCAGCAGTCAAGGCTTGCAACTGTTCAGTAATCTTGGCGAAGCCACTTTCCAACTGATCTATCCGGGATACCTCAGTATCTGATTCACTCATGTCTGTTCTCGGTATTTTGGTGAGTCTTCCTTTTTTTCTAACCCAACGGGAATCTATGATGGCTTTCAGAACACAAGGGTTAACATGATGTATGCATGCATGATGTGCATAAGAAGTATATAACATATATTAAATCAAATAAAATTCTCAAACAAATCGGCCTATTATCATTTTAGAAGCTTTTGGGACAACTATCATAAGGGTGAACCCGTCCCAGTTTAAATGGCACAACGAGTTCATGTCTTACAGCAAAGAGCCCAACTAAATCCAAATGATAATATTCCGAAAACAAACACAAGGTGGCCCATCAATCACTTAGAAGCTCTTGGCCCAATAGTCATGAAATACGTTCTTGTCCCAGTTTAAAATGGCCCAACAAGCCCATATCCCATGGCACATGGTCCAAACGGATCCAAACAACGATGTTCCCAAACTCAAGCATAGAAGGGAGATAATGCAAACATATCATAATAATTTTTACATAATGGCCCATCAACATTTCAGAAGCCTTGGGCCTAGTAGTCATACAGTACGAACTTGCCCCAATTTAAATGGCCCAGCAAGCCCGCATTTCTGACAATAGTCCAACTGCATCCAAATGAGGATGGTCCACAAGCACATACTCAAGGAAATAATTGCTACTTTAACCATACAACCAGTCTATGGGTGGATTTGCAAGAGTATGGACAAAGGCTCTCACTGGCGAAGGATAGCCCACAACTAGGTCTCCCCACTCAAGGGTTCAAGCGACCAAGTGAGCGTATCCCTTTTTATACACTAAGGTACGTGCCAATAAGCTATGGTGTGTGACGGACTGTCAAATGGATTTCTCGTTGTAGATCCCCCAGAGGGAAGGTGGAGCGAGGCTCACTTAAATACCCAAGCCTCTTAGGCTCTTATCGCTTGTTGTCAGGAATAAACAACGAGTCCTCCAAATTAGTCCATCACAAAGGCTACAAGTAGATGGCCATATAGGTGTCCTCACAGCTTTTCCTTCTAGAAAGGTAGTGAATGAAGGAAGACACCAAACCATTACCTAGCCTCAAAGTGCCCTTGATTAAACCCTCACTTATCCCTATAGACATGGCCAATTAAAACATAAATCCACTTATTACAAGGCAATATTTCGGGGCCAAATACATCCCCAGTGGAGTCGCCAGACTGTAGGACACAGGACCTGGGCGACGCCGTTCCTAGGCTCGCGACCTAGTTGGGAAGGATTACATAACATGGAGTCGCCACCCGGTGTGAACCGGGACAAAGATTTAAGGCCGCACTCACCCCTCGCAAGGGAAGACCTCAAACCGTTGGGTTCGGAATGGTCCCTTACTTATGTCACTTGTAATGAAAGGATTTATATAATAATTTAAACAAGCTGAAGTAACAATTATTTCTAGAGGTATCATGCTTCTAAATTCACATTTATAAAATAAAATATGCGCCTAAATATACATGTATTTCATATATAAGATTGCATGCTTAACATATATCAAGATAGCAACTAACATACATCTTTACTTGCATATCATATTCAGGAAAAACACAAGCACACATATTAACCATACAAGCACACATGGTAACCATACAAGCACACATATGGGCACTTTTCCAAGTGGTACGTGGAATTGTAGCCCAAGTACAGACCGCACTACCGTCCATTCGGAATCGGCTACGGAATTTACGTCTGGGTTTCCATCCGATATACCGCAAGAAATAATACTCAAATGTTATCATGACACGAGCATATGAATGGTAATACATTGACACATTTGCATAAGAAAGATCAACCAATAGGCAATTATGCATGAATATAATAAGACAGACTCAGTTCAGTGTGTGCACGTTCGTGTAGCGTTCGTAAACGCGTTCGAACGGAAATGAAACAGAATGCTCACGTTCGAGTAGCGTTCGTAAACGCATTCGAACGGAAATGAAACAGAATGCTCACGTTCGAGTAGCGTTCGTAAACGCGTTCGAACGGAAATGAAACAGAATGCTCACGTTCGAGTAGCGTTCGTAAACGCGTTCGAACGGAAATGAAACAGAATGCTCACGTTCGTATGGCGTTTGTTAACGCGTTCGAATGGAAATGAAACAGAATGCTCACGTTCGAGTAGCGTTCGTAAACGCGTTCGAACGGAAAGGAGACCTGATGCATGATAAGGCAAAATGTATGCGCGTTCGAGTTGCGTTTGTAAACGCGTTCGAACGGACATGGACCTGATGCATGAAATAGGATGCAATACAGAAAATAAAAGGCGTGGCGAAGCACTACCGTAAAGGTGACCTTTTGGGGCTCTTGATCTCTCAAAGAGAGGACCTTTAGACCAACATACTAAGCCCATGCGCGTCACATCACACATACAAGAATAGAACCAATCATATCAACCAAGTATGCCCGATTGAACACATCTTACATCCAATCTGAACACATATCAACCGGCGCGGCAAAGCATCGTGGTAAAGGGCTTTTAGCCCCTCCCCATAGGGGATCTCACAACACACTTACTAAGCCCATGCGCTCGATTGACTTATACATACGAAAATAAAGATAACAATATCAAACTAAGTATGCCCGATTGAACGTATCTCGCGTCCAACCGAACATACATCAACCGACGCGGCGAAGTAGTGTCACGAAGGTGGCCTTTTCGGCTCTTTGTCTCCTAAATGGAGGACCTTTGGACTAACTCACTAAGCCCATGCGCTTGGTTGAATCATGCATAACTAACGACATATTGAGTTTAGGTAAAACAAACTAAATAAACAAGAACATCACAACAAAAGAAGATGATGTCGTTTACCCAAGCGGTACGTGGAATTGTGGCCCGAGTACAGATCATATTACCGTCCATTCGGAATTGGCTATGAAATTTATGTCCGGGTTTCCATCCGATATACCGCGAGAGTTGACACATCTCTCATTCATCCAATACCCACAAAATACGTCATACACAAACGGATACCACAAATGCAGAAAATATAATCAAAATAAATGACTAGAAAATAAAATGAGAATAAGTGTGAAAGATACCCTCAGGTCTAACCTTTTAAGCCGTCTCTCGGACTCACGTTCCACGAAGATCGGAAGGGGATAAAGCTCCGCACTTTTTCTGGTCCGCTGGTTCAACGTCCTAGCTCACTGTTTCGCTGCTTTGCTACGGTTCGAACTCCGTTCTGCTCCTCTTCGGCTCCTGTTTTGCTGCTCACTGCACGGGCTACTGTTTCAATGTTTTCAAAGAACTATTCCAAGTTGCGTGGGCTCTTAGTGCAATTAAAAGTGATTATTTTTAAGATTATCTATGTAGTTCCTAAGTTACTTTTTTTTAAGGATTGGGGCTGGTTCTGTGTTGTGTTATTTTCGTGTGATGTATGGAGGTTTAGAGGGGCTGGTTTTCGGTGGTGATTAGGGTGGTTACACTGTGGTATTCGGCTATGGGGGAGATGGTTGAGGTTCTTTTGTTCTCTTTTCGTGTGTGTATGAAGTGTTTCTCTTGGATGTGTTTTGGGGTGTGTAGAGAGAGTCTAGAGAGATTTCAAGAGAGCTGGGTGTGAATTGTGTTGTGTGAAGGACCGGAATGGCCTTGGTTAGGGGTTGTTTATATAGAGAATGGCTAGGGTTTACAAGGGAAGGGTTTGTGCATAATTAATTGATTTGCTTTTTAGGATGTGATTAGTTTTAATTCAAGGAAATCAAAGGATTGAGGGGGGGACAAAATATTTTACTTTAGGAAGTTGTAATATTTTATTTGTGTTGGTTTAGGAATACAATATTTTATATTGGTAAATCTTATTAGATTAGGAAGTCAAATATATGATTGGCTTTAATTGGTTAAGATTGATTTTAATTAGGCATATCTTCTTTTTAGTTTAGGTAAATATTTTATTTAATTGGTACAATGGTTTAAATATTTTATTTAATGTTTAATATTTAAATAATATTTATTTTTAATTTGGGATGTGTGTTTTATGGGCTTTGGGGAGCTAAATGGGCTGGGTGTGAGGCTAGCAGCAAACCAAGAATTACCGATACCGTTCGAACGCTCCCTCGAACGCTGCAACGACTACGAAGCCCGCAATCTGTTTTCCGTTCGAACAAAGTAACGAACGCAGCACCAAACGAAGACAGTGAGCTTGTTATTCCTGAATTCCCCCTTCGATATCCGTTTACCGCGGCTTTCATGACATCAAAAGGTAGTGCCTCACCAAATGAGACTCATCATCGGGTTTCACATGCGAAAATGCAATGCCTACACCTGTAACCCCATTAAGCCCATGCGCACATATCACATAATGAAGTGCGATACATAAAAAAGCATAAAAAAAGATTTTTGTAAAACAGCGGTAAACGCGTAATAAATAGCGCGGCAAAACATCATGGAAAAGGTAGCCTTATGGCGTTTTCCCTCGAATGGAGGACCTTAAAAACCACCCTAGTTAAGCCCATGCGCACATATCACATAATAAGATGCAATAAATAAAGATGCATAAAAAGGATTTTGTAAAACATCGATAAATCGCGTAATAAATAGCGCGGCAAAACATCATGGCAAAGGTAGCCTTATGGCCTTTTCCCTCGAATGGAGGACCTTAAAACCACCCTAGTTAAGCCTATGCGCACATATCACATAATAAGATGCAATAAATAAAGATGCATAAAAAGGATTTTGTAAAACAGCGATAAATCGCGTAATAAATAGCGGGCAAAACATCATGGCAAAGGTAGACTTATGGCGTTTTCCCTCGAATGGAGGACTTTAAAACCACCTAGTTAAGCCCATGCGCACATATATTATAATGCATATAAAAATGCAATAAAAATAAAAGATTCGGATATCGTATACCGATGAAACATCTCTATCCAATCAAGCATACATCATGGCGCGGCGAAGCATCGTGGCTTAAAGGACCTTTACCCTTTAAGGGGACCTTTCATCGCACTTATAAGCTCATGCATCATTTCCATATGACATAAATAAATGATATGCATGGAAATTAAAAGACAGAAAAACAATTAACAAACGGCAAAATAATTAATGCAAAAGATAACATAAATCAATAAGTGTCGTTTGCTCCAGTGGTACGTGGAATTCCTGGCCCACCCAACAGACCCACCGCACCAAAATCACTACCGTCCATTCGGATTCGGATTACGACACGCATTTACGTCTGGGTTCCACCCATACACCACACAACATCAACCAAGAGACGACCCTTACCCACTTCATCCAAAACCTACCCACACACCACAACACCTTTCATATCACACAAATCAACATGCACAACTACAGACAAATATCTCAACAAGTAAATGACAAGAAATTAAATAGAAATAAGTGTGAAAAATACCCCCTCAGGTCTAACCTTTTTAGTTGTCCTCGGACTTGCGTTTCGCTGAGATTGGAAGGGAAATGAAAGAGACCCACCTCACTTCCGGTTCACATAGCTTCGCGTTTTCGGCTTGCTGTTTCCCTATTTTTTCCCCGTCTCCCTCAGTGCGCATCGTTTGGACGCGCTGTTTTTGACGTCCGTCTTTTCCAGCTCACTCGTTCGCGTACCATGAGTCCTCTGTTTCGGCTTCTTCGTTTTGCTGCTGTTTTTGAACGTGACTTCTGCTCCCTGTTTCAGGTCTTGTTCTTCTGTTTTAGTGGACTGCTATGCGTGTTTTTTAAGGTTTTAATTTTAGGTTTTAAGTGCAGTTTTGTTCACTGTTTTTTAAGGATTTTAGGGAGTTTTTTTGTTCACTGTTTTAAGGTTTTTAGTGCTACTTTTAGAGGATTTGGGCTGCTTGTTTAGGGTGCAAAACAGTGCAGTTCATGCTTGTAAAACAGTGCAGTTGGGCGTTGAATGGGGCTGTTGTTAGGCGTGAATGGGCTTCTGTTTTGGTGGTTATTTTTGGTGGTTTATATGCGTTTATGGGGCTGGTTTGAGTGTTTATTAGGGGGTGTTTCAGTGGGTTGCAGAGTATTCTGTATGTGGGATGTGTTCTCGGTGAGGAGGGGAGTGTTTTGATTGGCTAAGGAGGGTTAATGGTTTGTGGTGGTCTCACTTTGAAGGCTTTTGTTGTTCTGGATTCGGCTAATGGTGAGTTTGGTTTGTTTTGGATTCGGCTTGATGTTTGTGGTGCTTTGGATTCGGCTATGGAGGATATTGCTTGTGGTGGATTCGGCTTTGGAGATGTTGCTTGTAGTGGATTCGGCTTGGTGGAGGATTGAGGCTCTTGTGTCTCGGCTATCTTGGCGAGATGGTTAGGGCTCTTGTTCTCTTTTTGTGATATGTGAAGTGTTGATGTCTTGGGCGTGTATTAGAGAGAGTGGAGAGGTGTGTGGCTAGGTTAGTGCATGTTTATATAGAAGAGAGCTAGGGTTTGCCCTTGTCTCACAAGGAAGAGATCTAGTTTCCAAATTAGGAGTCCTAAGAATGGTATACACAAGATTGAGGGGGGACAAAATATTTTAAATTAGGAAGTCAACTATTTTAATTGGTAGATGTCTTATTAGATTAGGAAGTCAAATATTTGATTGGTTTTAATTGGTTAGGATTGATTTTAATTAGGCATATCTTCTTTTTAATTTTAGTATATGATATATTCAAATTATTTAAATTAGGCATGATTTTAGTTTAAGTTTGGTAAATGTTTTATTTAATTATTTAATTAATTATATTAATATCTTATTTAGTTAATGTTTTAATTAATATTTATTTATTTATTTGGGGGTATTTTAAGGGTGATGGGCGTGTGGGCCTTGGTGGGTGGGAGTGGGCTTGGCTAGGTGCATGTTAATTTAGTTAAGTGTTTGGGCTAAGTTTGTGTGGGCTAGGTGGGGTGTGAAGGCTAAGTTCAGGTGTCTCGGGCCGATGGGGCATAAATTTTAAAAAGAAAACAAAAAAGCGAGTTACTTGAAGCCAAACTAGTGAACTTAATCCGTCAATGAGTCAATTCTTGACTCTTCCCTTCCGATGTCCGTTTCCCGCGGTTTCCGTAACTTAAAAGGTAGTTGTCTCCAAATAAGACTCCTCATCGGGTTTCACATGCAAAAATGCAATGCCTACAGTCGCCCCCACTTTGATGGGGCTTGTGCAGTGTGTGACAGTGACAGTCCTATCAAAGTCTATGCAATGCATTTTTTACTTACCTGGCTAGCTAGCTGTCTCGAGCTGAGCTGATACTGCAGTGGACCTCGATCCTGAGACGCATCTCGATACTGCTGATGATGTGGGCCTCGCCCGCAAAATGATGTGATGTGGAGCTTCGCTCCTCAGCCGATATGGGCTTCGCCCCCAAGCTGACATGATGTGATGTGGAGCCTCGCTCCCCAGCCGATATGGGCCTCGCCCCAAGCTGGTACAATGTGGAGCCTCGCTCCTCAGCCGATATGGGCTTCGCCCCAAGCTGATAATGTGATGTGGAGCCTCGCTCCCAGCCGATATGGGCCTCGCCCCCAAGCTGGTACAATGTGGAGCCTCGCTCCTCAGCCGATATGGGCTTCGCCCCCAAGCTGATATAATGTGATGTGGAGCCTCGCTCCTCAGCCGATATTGGCCTCGCCCCCAAGCTGGTACAATGTGGAGCCTCGCTCCTCAGCCGATATGGGCCTCGCCCCAAGCTGATATGATGTGATGTGGACTTCGCCCTCCGAGACCCATACCCGGAACTTAACTTCATTGGGACCTCAATCTTCAGATTACTGCCCAGATCAAATACTGTGCTTTTACTATCTCTGATTGGCTTACTGCTCGCTCTTTTCCGTCTTCAACACCTGTTTACACAAAACAGAACAAACAAAAAATATGCAATATAGGTTACGTGTATGCATGTATGCAGGAGTTTTCTTATTCCGTTGGGTTAGGTCTTCCACTGGCGACCAAGTCTTCTCAAGCAAAGTACAACTTCAACCTGTCAACATTGATTGGTTCTGTGAATTCATTTCCCTCGAGGTCTGACAACTTCACTGCTCCATTTCCCATGACTTTCTGAACGATGTAAGGTCCTTCCCAGTTCGGCCTGAATTTCCCTCTCGGATCTGTCGTCGACGGCCTCGACTGCTTAAGTACCAAATCACCCTTTCTGATCTTTGTGGGACGTACTTTCTTGTTGAAGGCCCGGGCCAGTCTCTTCTGATATAACTGCATGTGATGTAAGGCTCTTATCCTTTTCTCGTCCAAAAGTGCTAACTGATCAAATCTCTGTGCGGCCCATTCTGACTCAGGTAACTCTGTCTCTGCTAATACCCTCATAGACTGTATTTCCATTTCCACCGGTAGTACCGCTTCCATCCCGTACACTAAAGAGTAAGGTGTTGCACCCGTTGCTGTTCTGACTGACGTTCTGTACCCCCACAAGGCATACGGTAGTCTCTCAGCCCAATCCCTGCAGTTCTCTGTCATCTTAGCCAGAATTGTCTTTACAGTCTTGTTGGCTGCCTCAACTGCCCCATTCGCTTGTGGCCTGTAAGGTGATGACTTATGATGGCCTATCCCGTACCTTTGTAGCATTGCCTTTGTCTCTCCTTGAAACTGTACCCCATTGTCCGTGACCACGTGGTGCGGCATACCATACCGACAAATGAGGTTCCGTGCTATGAACTTGGCCATCTGTTTTGCTGTAACGTTCCGGAACGACTCAGCTTCTACCCATTTTGAGAAGTAATCCACTGCTACTACTATGAAGCGATGCCCATTAGATGCATTCGGTCGAATTTCCCCGATCATGTCAATCCCCCATGCTGAGAACGGCCATGGCTCTGACAGCCCGTGCAACTCTGTATGTGGCAGATGACTCAGATTGCCATGTATCTGACAGTCGTGACAGTGCTTTACCATCCTTGCGCAGTCTGTCTCCATAGTCGACCAATAAAACCCATGTCTCACTATCTTGCGGGACAAGTTCAACCCATTCATGTGCGGACCACATACCCCGGCATGTACCTCTTCCATCACTTTCTGAGCTTCTTCTTTTCTCAAACATTTCAACTGAATGCCGTTTGCTTGCCTTTTGTACAGTTCTCCTTTCAAGATCACATACTGAGAGGCCAATTTCTGAATGGCCAATCTGTCTTTTCTGCCTGCCCCTTTTGGGAATTCCCCGTGCTCTAGATACCTCTGAATGTCATGGTACCAAGGCTTACCGTCGTCAATTTCCACTTCCAGAACTTTCTCTGTCTCATAAATCGGCCTGTTTGCTGTAGTCAATACCAATGGTCTCATCACTAACTTCTCTGGATTTTCCCAAGTAGCTGCAAGTGTGGCCAGTGCATCTGCCATCTGATTCTCTTCTCGCGGCAAGTGCTGAAACTTACAATTGGGGATGTCCTGGGCCAACTCTCTGAGGTGGAAAAGATAGGGCTTCAATCGTTCCTCTTTCAATTCCCATTCTCCTTGCAACTGACGGATTACCAGCATCGAATCTCCGTAGACCTCAACACTTTCGGCTTTCAAGGCTATCAATGCAGTCAACCCAAAAGCACAGGCTTCATATTCGGCCATGTTGTTTGTTACTCTGAATGTTAACCTCTTGGCCATGGGCAAAGTTTCTCCCTCGGGGGTCACTATCACAATTCCAATTCCGGCTCCTTTGTAATTAACTGCTCCGTCGAAATACATTTTCCATCCCTGAACTGCTATAGCACTGATTTCTTCATCTGGGAACTCAAACTTATACTGATCCCCCTCAACAGGTTGCATTGCCAGAAACTCTGCTACTGCTCGCCCTTTGATCACTTTGGAGGTGAGATATTCAATGTCAAACTCTGTCAGCAATACCAACCATCTGCCCAACTTTCCCACTAGCGAAGGCACCGAATGAAGATATTTCAGAGGATTCTCCTTTTGCCACTACCTGGATCTTGTAGGACTGGAAGTAATGTCGCAACTTTCTGGAAGCCCATACCACTGCAAACAGATCTTCTCAACCTCCTGATATCGAGCCTCATACGGGAGCATCTTCTTACTCAGATAGTAAACGGCATGTTCTACCCCTGTCTCATCTGCCTGTACCATCATCGCCCCCAGTGCTTCTGATTCTATAGCCAAATACAATATCAAAGGTCTGCCCGGTCTCGGAGGTTTCAATACAGGTGGCTTTACCAAATACTCTCTGATTCTGTCGAAGGCTGTCTGACACTGTTCATTCCATTTTACTGGCTGGTCTTTTCTCAACAGCTTAAAGATAGGCTCACACACTGAAGTCAACTTGGCAATGAACCGACTGATATACTGAATCTTCCCAAGGAACGCCCTGACCTCTCTTTCTGTCTTCGGTGCTGGCATCTCGGTGATCGCTTTGATCTTCTCAGAGTCTACTTCTATTCCTCCCATTCCAACTGTATGTCCCAGCAGTTTCCCTGACGTTACCCCAAACACACATTTCTTGGGGTTCAATCTCAAATTGTACTTGTCAACCCTCTGAAGGAACTTCTCAAGTGCCTCAATATGCCCGTCCCTTGTCTCGGATTTCACCATCATGTCATCCACATATACTTCGATCTCTTTGTGCATCAAGTCATGGAACAAGGTAGTAGCCATTCTCTGATAAGTAGCTCCTGCATTCTTGAGCCCAAACGGCATCACTTTGTAACAATAAGTACCCCACTCGGTGACAAAGGCAGTCTTGTGCTTATCTTCCTCTGCCATGAGAACTTGATTGTACCCAGAAAACCCGTCTACAAATGAATACATGGCCGACAAAGCTGCACTATCAACCAATACATCTATATGCGGTAGAGGAAAGTCGTCTTTCGGACAAGCCTTATTGAGGTCTCTGTAGTCCACACACATTCTGACCTTTCCATCTTTCTTCGGTACCGGCACAATGTTCGCTAACCATTCAGGATATTTTACCACTTCCAGGAAACCCACATCAATTTGTTTCTTGACTTCTTCTCTAACTTTCTCAGCCCATTCTGGTCTCATTCGTCGAAGTTTCTGTTTCACCGGCCTCATGTTCGGATAAGTCGGAATAGAATGTTGAGCAATGCTTCTATCTACCCCGGGCATGTCTTCATAGGACCAAGCAAAAACTTTAGCATACCTGATCAATACTTCTTCTATTTTCTCCCTTTCCTCAGAAGTAACCTCACTTGCAATCAAAATTTCCTTAGGATCCTCAGGTGTCCCAAGGTTAAAGGCATTTGTCTTGGTGGAGGTTGATATCAAATATGCTTAGATCATGTAATGGGAAAAGAGAAGACTCAGCCAAGTAAGCAGAAATATTGTCTTTATTGTTAGCAAAAGAAGGAGTACACTCAAATAAATCTGGGAGGTAAACATCCTCATCATCTACGGATATTTCCTCCTCTACAACAATGTCTTTCTCAGGTTCATTCTTCTCATTGAGGGTCAATGTCTCCAGCTTCATGAGTTCCTCCTCCCATTTCTCACCCTCTTGCTTCTTCTCTTCAACCAACAGCTTCTCTCCCAACAGGTCCTGGAAGATCTCAAATCCGGGCACCACTACCCCATTCACCTCTACTGGTTCAGGCTCACCTTGGTACCTCGAAGCCTTCACAAAGTACTCCATCAGTTTCATGCCCTTCTTCTTGATCTTTGGCTTCTCATCATCAGACTTGTACCCCAAACCTCTTCTGGTTGTCTGGCCTCTGAAATCTGGCAGTTTCGAGCCCTCACCTGGCTCATACTTCAACTTCCCCATGATCCGGGC
The DNA here is from genome assembly GCA_019454045.1 of Zanthoxylum bungeanum. Classification (NCBI taxonomy): domain Eukaryota; kingdom Viridiplantae; phylum Streptophyta; class Magnoliopsida; order Sapindales; family Rutaceae; genus Zanthoxylum; species Zanthoxylum bungeanum. Next base: position 99,486 of record SKCR01036828.1, on the reverse strand, counting down.
TACCTTGGGATCCACCCACTCCTCAAAAGTTGCTGATACTTGGAACCTTGTGAAAGGCAGTATTTCCAAGGCGGCGACTGCATTGTCTATTTCAGCTTTGATGGTGACAATCTCTCCCCCGAATGGGAACTTAATCATCTGGTGCAAAGTGGAGGGCACGCCCCCAAGCTTGTGAAACCATGGCCTCCCCAACAATAAAGCAAATGTAGCTGGAATATCAAGCACAGTAAACTCAACCTCATCTTCAATCGGCCCTACCTTGACCATTGCCACAAAGGTACCCTCAACACCGCGCTTACTATCATCATAAGCTTTGATGGTCATGTTGGAAGGGTCCAAATCTGTAGCCTTCAAACCCAACCTTGTCAGAATTTTCAAAGGGCATACATTGATAGATGAACCGTCATCTACCATTACACATGAAGTCCTTTTGCCTCTTACTTCAGCCCTGATGAACAATGGCCTGTTGTGATTCCTCCCCTCTGCTGGAAGTTCATCCTCGGAAAATGAAATCTGTAATGCCTCTTTCTGAACAGCCCCAACAAACATTGTAGGGTTGGCATCCTCCGGCACAACAATTTTACTCAAGGCCTCAACCATGGCCCGTCTGTGCTCTTTAGATGCACACAATAACTCCCATATGCTGACTTGAGCCCTTGTCTTCCTCAATTGTCTCAGCACTACATCTCCTTCAATATTCTCTGAATTCTCAAGCATTTCTCTCCCATCAGTCAAGGTTTCTTTGCCCTTATCCGCCACATCATTATAAAAACGCCCACTGCGTGTCATTCCCTTTACTTCTTCTTCATCACTGCTAGAGAAGTCAAGCCAGAAATTCTTCCCCAACTCAGGTTCACCCTCACTGCTGCTGTCCCAAATTCCAAGGCAAAAGGCTTCAGGGTGGAAGGTTTTTAGGACATAGTCTTCTGGAAGGCCAGAACTAATCATGTAGATTGGTGGGGGTACAGCTCGGTAATTGGGTAAGGGGTTTCTGTTTGTGTCTGGTTGTTCGGTTTCGGGGTCAGGTATTTTTTGGAGTCAATGAGGTCTTGGATCTCGTGGCGCAGTCGGGCACAGTTGTCAGTGTCGTGGCCCTTCTGCTGATGGAAATAACAGTAAAGGTTGAGATTGAAATGTGGTGGTGGTGGGTTTGGGATAGGTTTGGCTTCTAAAGGCTTTAGGAGTCCCTGCCTCTTCAATTTCTCAAATACCTTAGACAAAGGTCTCCCAAGGTTAGAGAACCTCCGGTTCCGGACAGCAGCCACCTCCGCTGAAACGGGCTTGGTACCCGACATACCTCCAACAGGCCTCCTATTTAGGCCAAAGAACTTCCTGTTTTCTGCTTCCTCCTCTTCAATGTCCATGACAGTCTCCCTCAACTGCCGGAAGTCTACAATCATTGAGGTCATCCTCCTCAACTTACTGTAAATAGAGGGCTTTGTGCCCTTGATGATCATCTTGATTTGGTCTTTCTCAGAGGGCCTAGTCTGCATCTTCAGTAGCTGGCTTCTCCAGCGATCTACATACTCCTTGAAGCTCTCATCCGGCTTCTGCTTGATATTTTCCAAGTCACGGAGTGACAAATCAATTCCAGGTCCGTGACATATTGCTTTAAGAAAGCATCAGCTAGCTCCCTCCAGTCCTCCTTAATCTGCTTGTCAAGGCTATGGTACCATACCACGGGTGCCCCTTCGAGCGACATCCCGAACATCTTTTGTACTTGGCGCTGAGACAGGCCAACTGAACTCATAACAGATACATACTGACGGAGATGCACCCTCGGATCCCCATTCCCATTGAACTTAGCCAAATCCGGCATCTTAAACTGCGCCGGCAACTGCTCCTCAAACGTCATTGTCTCATAATCTAGCAAATCTTCATTCTTACCCCTCATCTTGCGGGTAACGGATTCAACCTGATCCCTGAGTTTCTGTATTTCTGCCTGAGACCCCAATATTCTGCCCGCTGCATATTCTGCCATATCATCCTCAAAAGTGGGGACATCATCCCCCGATCTGACCGGAGGCACTTCCTGCCTTGCATTTTCTGAACTTCCCCCAGTACGAGACCCAGCTATACCAGCCACAGCAGTAGTAGTCAATGCCTGTAACTGTTCAGTGATCTTTGCAAGACCGTTCTCTAACTGATCCATTCGGGACACCTCATTATCTGATTCACTCATGCTTCCAACTGTTCTTTTAGTGAGTCTGGTTCCTTCCCTAACCCAAACGGTATCTATGGTGTCTTTTTTAAGACACAGAGGATGTTAACAAGGTATATGTATGCATGATGTGCATAAGAAGTATATAACATATATTAAATCAAATAAAATTCTCAAACAAATCGGCCTATTATCATTTTAGAAGCTTTTGGGACAACTGTCATAAGAGTGAACCCGTCCCAGTTTAAATGGCCCAACGAGTTCATGTCTTATGGCAAAGAGCCCAACTAAATCCAAATGATAATATTCCGAACACAATCATAAAATGGCCCATTGTTATTTAGAAGCCTTTTGGCCCAATCGTCATAAGATATGTTCTTGTCCCAGTTTAAATGGCCCAACAAGCCCATATCTCATGACAAAAGACCCAGATGGATTCAAATAGCAATGTTCCCAAACATAAGCATACAAGGAAGATATTATAAACATAAAATAATAGCTTCTACCGTGTGGCCCACCATCATTTCAGAAGCTTTGGGCCTAATTGTCATAAGATACGAACCTGCCCCAGTTTAAATGGCCCAGCAAGTTCGCATTTTTGACAAAGAGTCCAATTCATCCAAATGATAATGGTCCTAAAGCACAAAGAAATATTTGTTATAGGCTATACAACCCGGTCTACACATGGGTTCGTGGGAGTATGGACAAAGGCTCTCATCGGCGAAGGATGGCCCACAACTAGGTCTCCCCAATCAAGGGTTCGAGCAACCAAGTGAGCACACCTTTTTTTTATACACTAAGGTACGTGCCAATGAGCTATGGTGTGTGACTGACTGTCAAATGGATTTCCCGTTGTAGATTCCCCAGAGGGAAGGTGGAGCGAGGCTCACTTAAATACCCAAGCCTCTTAGGCTCTTATCGCTTGGTGTCAGGAATAAACAACGAGTCCTCCAAATTAGTCCATCACAATAGGCTACGAGTAGATGGCTATCTAGGTGCCTTCACAGCTTTTCCTTCTAGAAAGGTAGTGAGTGAAGGAAGACACCAAACCATTACCTAGCCTCAAAATGCCTTTGATCACAACCCCCATTTCACACATTTGTAGACACGGTTAATTAAAGCATAAATCTATACATTACAAGGCATTATTTCGGGGCCGATTCTCTATCCCCAGTGGAGTCGCCAGACTGTGGGAACACAGGATCTGGGGCGACGCATGCTGTTCTAGGCTCGGGGGCCTAGTTGGGAGTACGGAGTAGCCAACGGAGGACTAAACCGGAGAATAAGGGAGTCGCCACCCGGTGTGAACCGGGACAAAGATTTAAGGCCGCACTCACCCCTCGCAAGGGAAGACCTCAAACCATTGGGTTCGGAATGGTCCCTTACTTATGCCACTTGTAATGTAAAGATTTATACAATAATCCAACCAAGCCTATGACATATATTTCCAAGTGCACCACAATCCTAAGTTCACATGCTTAAAAGTAAAGTTTACATCTAACATGCATGAAATCAAGTCCTATTGCTGAGTTCACATGCTTAAAGGTAGGCTTTTGCAACAACAAGCACATAACGTCACAAGAATTCAATCATTCATGTAAACATAAACACAAATAGTCATGGTAATATTTGCATGTAATATAAAGGAAATCAAAATGACGACAAATAATGTTATAGGCGCACTATGTAAAGAAGCATATAAAATATGGTCAAAATAACCGCATGATAAACAAAATCAATACAAACACATAACTTGAGAAGATGAAGAAAGAAAGTATGCCAAAGATGAACAATCAAAGATGCAATTTTACATTAAAGAGGAACATGCCATAATGATGCCCAAGAATGCAACTAACATGAGTGAAAGAAAGGGATACCGAGAAGAAGAGAAATGCAAAGAAGGAGAGAAATGCAACATGCGTCTATATCCATATAATTACTACCAATTTTCCATTAAGCATGTTATATGTGATACAAGATTATGCAATGAGATGTTATATAGATGAATGATATGAAAAGAAAGCATGACCAACGTTGCGCAACAAAAAAGAATAAGATGCATGGTTAAAATGACATTTTGCAAAAAAAACGATTAATCGCATAATATAAACAGCGCGGCAAAACACGTGGCAAAGGTAGCCTTATGGCGTTTTCCTCGAATGGAGGACCTTAAAACCACCCTGGTTAAGCCCATGCGCACATATCACATAATGAAGTGCGATACATAAAAATGCATAAAAAGGATTTTGTAAAACAGCGATAAATCGCGTAATAAATAGCGCGGCAAAACATCATGGCAAAGGTAGCCTTATGGCGTTTTCCCTCGAATGGAGGACCTTAAAAACCACCCTAGTTAAGCCCATGCGCACATATCACATAATAAGATGCAATAAATAAAGATGCATAAAAAGGATTTTGTAAAACAGCGATAAATCGCGTAATAAATAGCGCGGCAAAACATCATGGCAAAGGTAGCCTTATGGCGTTTTCCCTCGAATGGAGGACCTTAAAACCACCCTAGTTAAGCCCATGCGCACATATCACACAATAAGATGCAATAAATAAAGATGCATAAAAAGGATTTTGTAAAACAGCGATAAATCGCGTAATAAATAGCGCGGCAAAACATCATGGCAAAGGTAGCCTTATGGCGTTTTCCCTCGAATGGAGGACCTTAAAACCACCCTAGTTAAGCCCATGCGCACATATTACATAATGCATAAAAAAAAAATAAATAAACAAATAAAAGATATCGGATATCGTATACCCGACTGAACACATCTCTCATCCAATCAAGTATACATCATCCGGCGCGGCGAAGCATCGTGGTAAAGGATTTTAACCCCTTTAAGGGGACCTTTCATCGCACTTACTAAGCTCATGCGCATCATTCCATATGACATAAATAAATGATATGCGGAAATTAAAGACAGAAAAATTAAACGGCAAATAATTAAATGAACAAGATAACATAAAATCAATAAGTGCCGTTTGCTCAAGTGGTACGTGGAATTGTGGCCCAAGTACAGACCGCACTACCGTCCATTCGGATTCGGCTACGGAATTTACGTCTGGGTTTCCATCCTATATACCACAAGAGACGACACTTCCATTCATCCAAAATCCACAACAAACATCATATACACAACAAATGCCACAAATACAGAAAATATAATCAAAGTAAATGACCAGAAATTAAATAGAAATAAGTGTGAAAAATACCCTCAGGTCTAACCTTTTTAGTTGTCCTCGGACTTGCGTTTCGCGGAGATCGGAAGGGATGAAAGCTCCTTACTTTTCCGGTTCACTAGCTTCGCGTTTTGGCTCGCTGTTCCACTGTTTTCCCACTGTTTTGGCGTCGTTTTGCTGCTGTTTTTGACGTGTCTTTTGCTCACTGTTTCAGGTCCTGTTCTTCTGTTTCGGCTTCGTTTTGCTGCTGTTTTTGACGTGTCTTCTGCTCACTGTTTCAGGTCTTGTTCTTCTGTTTTAGTGGACTGCTATGCGTGTTTTTTTAAGGTTTTAAGTGCAGTTTTTGTTCACTGTTTTTAAGGATTTTAGGGACTGTTTTTGTTCACTGTTTTTAAGGTTTTTAGGGACTATTTTAAGAGGATTTGGGCTGCTATTTTGGGGTGAAAAACAGTGCAGTTCAGGCGTGTAAAACAGTGCAGTTTGGGCGTGAATGGGGCTGCTGTTTAGGCGTGAATGTGGCTTCTGTTTTGGTGGTTATTTTTGGTGGTGTATAGGCGTTTATGGGGCTGGTTTTGAGTGTTTATTAGGGGGTGGTGTTTCAGTGGTTTGCAAGGGCTGTATGGGGGGATGTGTTCTCGGTGAAGGAGGGAGTGTTTGATTCGGCTAAAGAGGGTTATTGCTTGTGGTGGTCTCGACTTGAGGATTTGGGTTCTGGATTCGGCTAATGGTGAGTTTGGTTTGTTTTGGATTCGGCTATGTGGTTGTTGGTGTTTGGATTCGGCTATGGAGGATAGTTGCTTGTGGTGGATTCGGCTTTGGAGGATTGTTGCTGTAGTGGATTCGGTTATGGTGGAGGATTGAGGCTCTTGTTGTCTCGGCTATGGAGGAGATGGTTAGGGCTCTTTGTTCTCTTTTTGTGTATATGTGAAGTGTTTTGATGTCTTGGGCGTGTATTAGAGAGAGTGGAGAGATGGTGTGGATAGGTTAATGCATGTTTATATAAAAGAGAGCTAGGGTTTGCCCTTGTCTCACAAGGAAGAGATCTAGTTTCCAAATTAGGAGTCCTAAGAATGGTATACACAAGATTGAGGGGGGATAAAATATTTTAAATTAGGAAGTCAACTATTTTAAATTGGTAGATGTCTTATTAGATTAGGAAGTCAAATATTTGATTGGTTTTAATTGGTTAGTATTGATTTTAATTAGGCATATCTTCTTTTTAATTTTAGCATATGATATATTCAAATTATTTAAATTAGGCCTGATTTTAGTTTAAGTTTGGTAAATGTTTTATTTAATTATTTAATTAATTATATTAATATCTTATTTAGTTAATGTTTTTTAATTAATATTTATTTATTTAATTTGGGGGTATTTTAAGGGTGATGGGCGTGTGGGCCTTGGTGGGTGGGAGTGGGCTTGGCTAGGTGCATGTTAATTTAGTTAAGTGTTTGGGCTAAGTTTGTGTGGGCTAGGTGGGGTGTGAAGGCTAAGTTCAGGTGTCTCGGGCCGGGCATAAATTTTAAAACAGAAAACAAGCGAGTTACTTGAAGCCAAACTAGTGAACTTAATCCGTCAATGAGTCAATTCTTGACTCTTCCCTTCCGATGTCCGTTTCCCGCGGTTTCCGTAACTTAAAAGGTAGTTGTCTCCAAATAAGACTCCTCATCGGGTTTCACATGCAAAAATGCAATGCCTACAGGTCCCCTTTGATATATTTCTCAAGTATCTTCTCAATATAATGAGTCTGAGATAATATATATTCGTTTGATGTCCTAGAAATCTTAATTCCTAGGATCACATCAGCTACTCCCAAATCTTTCATGTCAAATCTGCTGGATAACACGTTTTTGGTAGACTGAATCATTTCATAATTACTACCAATTATCAGCATATCGTCTACAGACAGACACATAATGACATATCCTTTTTGAGTTGATGTGGTGTACACACACTTATCACACTCATTGGTTTTGAACCCACTTGACAACATCTCTTTGTCAAATTTCTCATGCCATTGTCTAGGTGCTTGTTTTAATCCGTACAAGGATTTTACAAGTTTGCACACCTTCTGTTCTTGTCCAGGAACATTAAACCCTTCTAGTTATTCCGTGTAAATCTCTTCATCCAATTCACCATTCAATAATGCCATCTTTACATCCATTTGATGTATTTCAAGACCAAATATAGATGTGGCTATGAGCATTCTTATCGATGTGATACGAGTTACTGGTGAATAGGTGTCAAAGTAATCAAGGCCTTCCTTTTGTCTATAACCTTTTATGATAAGTCTTGCCTTGTACTTATCTATTGATCCATATGTTTTCATCTTCCGTTTCAATATCCATTTGAAGCCCAAAGGCTTACAACCTGGAGGAAGATCAACCAACTCCCAAGTATGGTTCTGTAAGATTGAATCAATCTCACTGTTAATAGCCTCTTTCCACAGAGGTGCCTCCGGAGAAGACATAGCTTCTTTCTAGCTTTGAGGCTCATTTTCTAACAAGTATGTCAGAAAATAAGGACCAAACGACTTAGACGTTCAAGCTCTTTTGTTACGTCTAGGTTCAATTGTCTCAACATTTGCACGTTGATCTGATTTTTGGTCAACCTGATCACTGTCTTTGACAGTATCAATCATTCTTTTGAGAGACTTTGTTCTTTGTCTTTCCTTACAAGGAAACGTCTCTTCAAAAAATGTCGCATTCCTTGACTCAATTATCATATTCGGATTGATGTCAGGAATCTCATACTTTTGTACCAAGAATCGATACGCACTACTGTTGCGAGCATATCCAATGAATATACAATCAACAGTTTTGGGTCCTATTCTAACCTTCTTAGGTTTATTAACCATTACTTGGAGGAAACCCTCACACTTTTAGGTATTTGTAGGAAGGTACGTGACCTTTCCATAACTCATAAGGTGTCTTGTCCAATCTTCTGTGAGGAATCTTATTTAGAACGTAGTTCGCGGAAAGCAAAGCTTCCCCCCACAAGTTCTGGGGTAAACCAGAATTTGTCAACATGGTGTTCATCATTTCCTTCAACGTTCAGTTTTTGCTCTCAGCAAACCCGTTTTGTTGAGGAGAATAAGGTGCAGTGGTTTCGTGAATAATTCTGTGCACAGAACAATATTCACCAAATGGTGAAACATATTCACCACCTCTATCACTCCTGATTCTTTTGATTTTCTTGCCAAGTTGATTTTCAACTTCGTTCTTATATTGTATAAAGCTCTCAATAGCTTCATCTTTGCTCCTCAATAAATACACATAACAGAATCTTGTGCTATCATCTATAAAAGTGACAAAGTACTTTTTACCGCCTCTTGTTTCCACAATATTCATATCACACACGTCAGTGTGTACAAGTTCTAAGGGTTCAGAACTGCGTTCTATGGAATGAAATGATGTTCTATGCATTTTTGCTTCAACACATGCCTCACACTTATGTTGGCTATCAATTACAAATTTAGGTATAAGGTCCATGTTAATTAATTTACGCATTGTATCATAATTAACATGTCCTAACCTCTCATGCCATTCATTTTGTGACTCAATAATATAAGCAGAAGTTGTAGATTTATTATTACCACTGTGTCTATTGACAGTCATTACATTGAACTTGAAAAGGCCCTCAGTGAGGTATCATCTTCCTACATAAACTTCATTTTTGGTCATTACGAATTTATCAAAAATAAATACAAGCTTAAAACCAGCCTTGCTCAGGAGAGAGCCCGAGACTAAGTTCTTCGGAATATCTGGAACATGCAATAAATTCTTCAATGTAAGCTCTTTTCCGGATGTCATATTCAGAACCACTGTGTCTTGTCCAACCACTCTTGAGGTAGACGAGTTTCCCATTGTCAGATGATCGCCGCCATCGACCATCTGATACAAGGAAAATATCTTGCTATCTGCACAGATATGACGAGAAGCCCCAGTGTCTACCCACTATTCCCTCGGATTCCCAACCAAGTTGGCTTCAATTACCACTGCTGATAGATTCATCTCTAAGATCTCTTCAGTCCGTGCTCATTTTCAGTGACATGGGCCTCATTTTTCTTTTTCTTTCCCTTGTCCCGTGACTTCTTGTTTCTGCAGTCTTTGCCATATGACCGCTCTTTCCACATTTATAGCACTTTCCCATGAACTTCTTGTTTGCTTGGGGAGAATCAGCTCCATTGTTCTTTCTCTTCTTGCTACCATTTACACCTTCAACGATGTTGGCCTTAGACTCCATAGTCTTGTAGCTGGCCTTCTCGGACATCATGTTGTCCTCCTCGATTCTCAATCGAACACCAAGGACTTCAAGGCTCATATGTTTCTTCTTGTGTTTCAGATAGCTCCTGAAGTCCTTCCATGAAGGAGGCAACTTTTCAATAATAGTGGCAACCTAAAACATCTCACAGAGTTTCATAACTTCATCCAGTATTTCATGAATGATCAACTACAGTTCACCCAACTGAGACATTACCATTCTTGAATCTACCATTTTGTAGTCCAGGAACCTACCCACGATAAATTTCTTTTATCCGGCATCCTCAGTTTTATATTTCTTGTCGAGAGATTCCCATAGAACCTTCGCAAAAACCATGTCTTGGTACACATTGTACAGGGTATTGTCAAGTCCACCCAAAAGGTATTTCTTGCACAAGAAGTCGCCAAACGACCATGTCTCTTCCCGCAGTTGCTTGGCTATTTCCGATTCACCCTCCAAAGGATCCGGAGGATCTTTGAGGTATTTAGCCAACTGTAAAGTTTTCAGGTAGAACAACATTTTGTTCTTCCACTGTTTAAAGTTTGCCCCACCAAACTTTTCTGGCTTTTCTCCATGAGAGACCGGTACTGTGATGTTTTCGCTAGCCATATGTAACTTAAAAAACCAACAGGGGTCAATTAGTCTACAAAAGACAAATTGCACAACGATCAACAAATGATCTTGTTCAAAGTGATATACTAAGTAACCACTCGTTGTTCTACTAGACGGTGGTTCCAATAAACACAAGTCCTTGAATTTCAACTAAAGATTCTTAAGAAAAGTAAATAAAGGAATATTCCCAGAGGACGAGGGGGGTCCGGAGTAACCACTTAAATCCCTGACCACTTAGGCTCTTATCGCCTTTTTGACAGAATATCCTTTAAACACTTTTTCAATAGGATCTCTTAGCAATTCAAACTCAGTATTACACTTATGATTTACAATACAATATTCGATATTGTAGATATATGTGTATGTGTCAATCAAGATTGGATGGAATTACTTGTGTATTATCACACTTTAAATTCTCAACCAATTATGCAACACACAATTATTTTTCAACTTTATCACTATGTGTATGCTTGTGATAATTGAACACCCTAATAATAACTTAAATCTATACTACCAAGATTATTGTGATTCAGTATATGATTTACTAAGTTAATATTATGAATACTAAAATTAAACTAAGTCTTTTCAGTTTATAAACTATTCCAAGACCAATTCGTTAGTGTCGCGTTCGTATCTCCATTCAAACGAGACTGTCCAGTGTGGGTACGTTCGTGTTGCGTTCGAGAACGCGTTCGAACAAGGTGTTCCAGAGATTTCATGTTCATGTAGCATTCGAGAACGCGTTTGAACGAAATATTCCAGAGAGTTAACGTTCCTTTAGCGTTCGAGAACGCGTTCGAACGAACTATTCCAGAGAGTTTACATTTATGTTGCGTTTAGGACGCGTTCGAACGTTTTAAGTCAGAGGGTTTGCGTTCGATTTGTGTTTGAAGACGCGTTCAAACGTTCTTAGGCAAAAGGCTTGCGTTTGAGTTGTGTTTGAAGATGCATTCAAACGTTCTTATGAAATTTCAGATTTTAGCCTTTGCGTTCGTCAGGCGTTCGAACGCCCTACGTATTTTTCATGCACATACTTTATTTTTCCATAAAATTTTCTTATCTAAGCATGCAAATTATTATCTAACAACACTAAATGTTAAGTTCTTAAGATTTTTGGATACATAGTGTCATTAAATAAGAATTAAAATGCTACCAACAATTTAAAACCAGAAAACAAATCTGAGAAACCAGTCTCTACCAATATAAACCTTAAAACTCAAACAACAAAGGAAAACCTGGAACAATGATGAAACTTTTGATCCGAGTCGAGACAAATCTCTGTCCTTAAGAACTTATCAGCCTCATCTCGGTTCTCTACATGTTTTGTGGCTAATGTTCTCCTAGGATAACCTTGATTCCTCTTGTTTAAGAGGCACGCCTTAATAAGATCTCGAACTTGGAATATGGTGGAATTCTCTCAGACACTAGAAAGTAATTTCAGACTCTCACTTATTGATGTAATTCAGATTTCTTTCTGTGTGTATTAAGGAACAAGATGGCTTCCTTTTATAAGCATGGAAGGGTGTCTTGAGGGCACCCTTTGGGTTGGGGTGCAACCCTCCAAAGGGTTGTACCCCTCCTATGCACCCCTTGGAGCATAGAACCATGTTACACACAAATGGAGGACATGTCCCTATGGGGTACCATCCAAGGGACATGTCCCTCCTCCATCCAAACAAATATATTTGAAGATTTGAAGAATTTACAACAATTTATCCATTTGTGAATGAAAAGTCATGCAACTTGGAAAAGTTGCATGACTTTGCAACAATTGAAAGAAAGGTGTTGTAGAACACTTTATATAAATAGAGGGTGTTCGGTATTTCATTTTTTCATGATTTGTCCGAATTCTTTATAGAATTGGGGTGAGTGTCTTGTGTGTTTTATTTTTAAAAACTTTCTTGTAATTTCTTTTTCTTTTAGTAATAAAAAAATTATGTGTGTTTTTTTTATTCAAATTATGAGTAGCTAATTTCTTTTTGCTGGGGAAAAGGGTGAAGCTTTTAACATAAAATTTTAGATTAATCTCACTTATATAATAATACATAAATTAAATCTAATGATTAATATTTAATTTAACTCTGGATTAATTATTGACAAACTTGGTTACCGCCTATATGGCTGGTTTTATTTATTTGGCATAATTGAGTACCTAACTGGACTTATTATAAATAAAAATTATCACCCTCTTTGTGGCTGGTTTTATTTGTTTTGGCATAATTAATTCCTGAAATAAATTAATTGGATAATAATGATAATTTATATATTATTAAAAGTGAGATATCTAAATTTTCAACATTTTATTTTATTATTGCAGTTTAATTTCAAATTTCCAATAACTAAAATAATTCAATCTTAATTTATTTTCACTCATTTTGTTATTTTATTTTACTAAATCTATTCCCTGTGGATCGACCCCAGTCTTACCGGGTTATTTTATTACTTCGACACTCTTATACTTGGGAGTAAAAGAACCACTTTGTGAGTGTGTCAAGCTTAACGAACTTGAATTATAGACTCACTTACGTAGAGTGCCCTAAGTTAAAAACTAACTAGATTTCTTCGTCTGACGCTAGAGTCCTCACATCCATTTTGCTATTCTCAATCAATTGCTTCGATATATTTTTGTAATGCTCGCTAATGCACATCGAAGTCTTTGCGTTACATCATCAAAATCTTTCATCGAGTGCTATGACGCTAATATATTATATAGACAAAATATGAAACTCATCTTCTTCAACCATAAAATCTTGTTCTACCATTAGGGCTAATAGCCCAGTAGTCTCTGTTAGGGTTGGTGCTTGGAGCGCCAATCCAGATCGTATTTATGTCTGGTTCATGAATACGAACAATTTTTTTTCCATAATATTATGTATTTATTGTAGAACCTCTTATTATTTATATATATTCGATCTAATTTGATTAGATTGAAACTAAATCCAGTTTAGTGATATGTATATATTGGACAAAAACCCGAGTATTTATAACGTAGTGCGCCGTCATAATGTAGGTTGTAATTGACATTGGGAAGCGACATTATAAGTTGTATATTCTCAAATAAAGTTTCAAGTCAAGATATAATAATACGGGTCGATTAGTAAAATCTATTGAGACCAGTACATGTCGTATATCGAGACTTGGTCTGATGGTTTATCCTAGTGAACCATGAGTCTTCGGAGACTCGTATAGACATGTAGGTGTTTTTCAATAAACAGTGAATGACCCGAATATTTCCTAATAGATGGTACACCAACGTCAATATGAATATTCTCGAGTCGAGTAACATAGTGGTCCTTAGATTTGAGATACCACTATGGATATATGAGTTATCCTCCAAACTTTAATGACAGTCACGTCACCTACCTATTAAGGTCAGACATTTGCTTGTTCATTGGGTGTGGACTTGTAACATCCTCAATCCGGAGATGCTACCGGCAAGGAATAGGCCGTCCTATCCCCTTGAGCCTCTGACTCACTGACAACTGCTAATCTCATTTCGTATATAAACTAATACATGGGACCAATCCCCAACTCAACAACATAAATGCATAATACGTCTCATACCAAGTACTCAATTTTACTACACATTACAACTATGACAGTGAACACTTATAATGCATTACATATGTAATCTCTACTATATAACATGTATGATACATGACTTTTCCTGACTCTGACTGGACTCAACTATGTTTGACCTGGTGAATTGGACACCCTAGTGACTATCATCAGTATCCATCCTCTCGAGCTCTTCCTCCAGGTAACCTGCAAAATAATGAAACTAGGAGAAGGGGTTAGATTGTTTGAACGACCTAGTGAGTGGGCAATTTAAAGGAAAATTGAAATACTTATAAAAATGTTCATTTTCTATAATCGAAAATATTTATGGAAAAACTGAATCTTTCTGAAAGCTTTTCTCAAATCTCTTTTTCAAAATCTTTTTTTGTAAACTTCTTTCTTTATGAAAATAATTATTTTTCATAAAATTATTTCTCTGGAAAACTTTCATTAGACTAGTCTTTCTGAAAATCACATCTCTAAAAATCTTATTTCTGAAAATCTGTCTTTGAAAACCTATTTTTCTGAAAGTCTGTATCTGAGTGTCTGCTGAAAAACCTAACGCATAGGGGCATTATGTATCGTCGTCCCCTATACGCCTAACTAGAGTCAGGTGTGCATATCCATGACATTGGGGTGATACATATCACCGTCCCCCAATGCATGCCACTATCATATCCCTGAAACTAAGAACTAGGGGCATTACATATTTTCGTCTCCCTAGCCCTGAAATCTGATGGTCTTGAGGTGTTACGTATCGCCGTCCCCCAAGCCATCAATCTGGAGCCGGGGGTGCGGATCTATGATACCCTCAAGACTCTGAATCTAAGATCTATGGGCATCTGTCATCCATTGTCCTGAACTGCATGTGCAAACGATATTTGAATCCATCAATTCCATATCTGAGTCAAGTTATATATTGAGGTGGGTTATTCCCCGATGCCTCGAAATCATAAAATCATGCTTTGGTAATCATCACTTTTCTAAATCATTTCTCAAAATATTCTTAATCAAAATATATTTGAAAATAAACTTGGCTAACACCCTAAATGTGGAAAAGTAAGTCTGATATTTAAAAATAATATAATGAAAAATCAACCTAGGGAAAGAGTATCCACTCACAGATTTGGAGTCCCGCTAGCATTACTTCACTTCACCGAATGAATTTATGGTTCCTGTGATGACCTTAAAAGCTTACTTAATTAGAATACAAATCATGGAATATACTTCGAAACTATCGTTGCTATATGATGTTCTATGTTTGTGACATGATAAATTACGTGTATATAAGATGATACAAATCCTTTTGGGTGGTTTCTAATATTGTGAGTTGAAACTAAATTGGCTAAAAATTAATCCTGAGAAATGGCCATGCGTCGCGACGCCAATCATTGCACATCGCCACACTCACACGGGTAAGGTTGAGGCAGAAGGCTTCCTGTATCACATCGTGACGCCAAGATTTGTGTGTCATGACACTCAATCGAGCAAGCTAAGACATAGATATTCTTCTGTTTCGCATCGTGACACTGGGCGTTGGACATCGCAATGCTCACATGATGAAATTGAAACATAGGCCATCATTTTGTTACGCGTCGCGACGTTGGCCTATTGGCGTCGCCACGCTCACATGTTTTCAGGCCCAAACACCAACTCTTCCATGTCTAGTTTGCCCAAAAATACTTCTCTCACTCCCTCACTACAACTTTTTTACAAACAACTCTTTAATCTTCAATATTCATACTTATTAAACCAACACTCCACAATCAAATTTAACTCTTTAATCTCATAACTCCAATTAGCTCAACACTTAGCATTTTCAAATATTTGGACATTTCTTAATATAATCAATTTACATGCTCATTATGCCACTAAATACAATCCCTAGTATGTCACTAACATCAACATATCATCATACCTTCAAACTTTCTCAATCCAAGATTTTGGTCAAAATTTCATTACCTAAACTTATTTGATTTCCTTCATCACCCAAGTCTTATAGGCTTGATACTCTTCTTCTTAGCTTGTTATGAGAGGATTTGTATTGATTCTTCTTTAACGTTTTTAAGAAAAGACTCATGTGGACAACAGAACCTGGGCGAAGCTTTTCTGTCCTAGGCTCGCGGCCTAGGTGGGAGTACGGAGTAGCCACGGGGGACTAAACCGAAGAGTAATGGAGTCGCCACCCGGTGTGAACCGGGAAAATGAGATTTAAGGCCGCACTCACCCCTCGCAAGGGAAGACCTCAACCGTTGGGTTCGGAATGGTCCCTTACTTATGTCACTTGTAATAAAAGGATTTATGTAATAATTTAACCAGGCTTAAATAACATTTATTTCCAAAAATATCATGCTTCTAAATTCATATGCATACATCAACAAGTTCATCACAACATGCAACATCACATGGCAATCTCATGAACATATTTCAATCCTATAATATGGAAAACTAAGAACAACCTAATCATGATTGAGTACTATCTCATGAACCTATTAACCAAATAACATGCTAACAGCCTAATCATGCTTGAATACAATCTCGAGAACACATAGAATGGATAAATGCAGGGATACAAATAATATGGTTGGCTATATAACAAAAGAAAGATCAACCAAGAGGCAATTATGCATGAATATGATAAGACAAACTTAGTTCAGTGTGTGCGCGTTCGTGTAGCGTTCGTAAACGTGTTCGAAAGGTAAACAGAAGGTTCGCATTCGTGTGGCGTTTGATAACGCGTTCGAACGGAAATGAAACAGAATGCTCGCGTTCGTATGGCGTTTGATAACGCGTTCGAACGAAAATGAAACAGAATGCTCGCGTTCGTATGGCGTTTGATAACGCGTTCGAACGGAAATGAAACAGAATGTTCACGTTCGTATGGCGTTCGTGAACGCGTTCGAACGGAAATGAGACCTGATGCATGATAAGGCAAAAATGCATGCGCGTTCGAGTTGCGTTCGTAAACGCGTTCGAACGGGAACAGACCTGATACATGAAATGGGACGCAATACATAAACAACAAAATAAAGGGGCGCGGCGAAGTACTGCCGTAAAGGTGGCCTTTTGGGGGCTCTTGATCTCTCAAAGAGAGGACCTTTAGACCAACATACTAAGCCCATGCGCGTCACATCACATCATGCATACAAACATAAAGACAATCATATTCAACTAAGTATGTCCGATTGAACGTGTCTTGCATCCAACCAAACACACATCAACCGGCGCGGCAAAGCATCGTGGTAAATGGCTTTAACCCCTCCCCATAGGGGATCTTTCATTCCACTTACTAAGCCCATGCGCTCGATTGAACCATGCATAAATAAGCAACATGCAGAATTTAGGTGACGAAAAATAAATAAATGAAAGCAACACAAAACAAGAGAAGGTGCCGTTTACTCAAGTGGTACGTGGAGTTGTATCCCAAGTACAGACCGCACTACCGTCCATTCGGATTCGGCTACGGAATTTACGTCTGGGTTTCCATCATATATACCACAAGAGACGACACTCTTCCATTTCATTCAAGCCACAATATGCATCCATAGACGACTCTCATGCGAATAGAATTCAATGATAAAAAAAACGAATATAAACCAATGAAAAAGTGCCCTCAGGTCTAACCTTTTAAATCACCTCTCGGATGTACGGTACACGATCGTCGGAAGGGTGGATACTCCGCAACTCTCCCGGTTCACTAGTTCACTGTTCTCGTTCATTGTCTTACTGTTTTGAGTCGTCGTTCTCCGTCTTTTGCTACTGTTTCCTTGTGGTTTCGCTGCCGTTTCCTCTTTATTTTTTGCTTACTGTTTTTGGGTGTGTTCTTCCTGTAATTTTTCTGTGTGTTCTGTATGAGCTAGGGACTAGGGGCCGGGCATGTCTTGGTTAGGGGTTGTTTATATAGAGAAGGGTTAGGGCTTCACCTTGTCTCACAAGGAAGGGATTTGGCATTCAATTTAGGATTTGATTTGGTGTTGGACAAGGAAAGCAAGGGATTTGATTTGGTTTGGTTTAGGAATACAATATTTTAGATTGGTAATTATCTTATTAGATTAGGAAGTCAAATATATGATTGGCTTTAATTGGTTAGGATAGATTTTAATTAGGTATATCTTCTTTTTAGTTTTAGTATATAATATATTCAAATTATTTAAATTAGGCATGATTTTAGTTTAAGTTGGTAAATGCTTTATTTAATTGGTAAATGGTTTAAATATTTTATTTAATGTTTAATGTTTAATTAATATTTATTTATTTAATTTGGGATGTGTTTTATGGGCTTTGGGGGGCTAATTGGGCTGGATGTGAGGCTAGCAGCAAAACCAGAATTACCGACACCGTTCGAACGCTTCCTCGAATGTGGCACGAATGCCCGCAATCCGTTTGACGTTCGAACGTAAACACGAACACAGCACTAACGAAAACAGTGAACCTTGTTTATTCTGAATTTCCCCTTCCGATGTCCGTTTCCCGTGACCTCCGTGACTTAAAAGGTAGTGTCTCCAAAATGAGACTCATCATAGGGACTTATGTGTAAAAATGCAGTGCCTACAGTCGCCCCCACTTTGATGGGACTTGTGTAATGTGCAACAGTGACAATCCTATCAAAGTTATGCAATGCATTTCTACTTACCTGGCTCGCCAGCTGCCATTTGACTTACCATGTGTTGAGTTGCGTTGATTTGGTGGTGAGGTGCTGCGACCCCTGGTTCATTCCCGAACCGTGCTCTATTTTTAGAGCACCATTTTCGGCATCTTTCGTGTATGTGCTCCATTTTGGAGCGCCATTTCCGGCATTTGCTGTGTGTGTTCCATTTTGGAACGCTATTTTCGGCATCTGCTGTGTGTGTTCCATTTTGGAGCGCCATTTTTGGCATCTGCTGTGTGTGTTCCATTTTGGAACGCCATTTCCGGCATTTGCTGTGTGTGTTCCATTTTGGAACGCCATTTTCAGCATTTGCTGTGTGTGTTCCATTTTGGAACGCCATTTTCGGCATTTGCTGTGTGTGTTCCATTTTGGAACGCCATTTTCGGCCTCTGCTGTGTGTGTTCCATTTTGGAACGCCATTTTCGGCCTCTGCTGTGTGTGTGTGTGTGCTCCATTTTGGAGCGCCATTTCCGGCATTTGCTGTGTGTGTTCCATTTTGGAACGCCATTTTCGGCCTTTGCTTTGTGTGCTCCATTTTGGAACGTTTATTTGATGAGATGGTCTTTGCCGCTACAAACCTGTGAACACAAAACAAACATTGCATGTATGTGATATGTATGCATGTATGCATGTATATGTATCATATTCCGATGGGTTAGGCTTTCCTTAGTCCATTTCCAAACCGCGCTCCATTTTCAGAGCGTCATTTTCAGCGAGTGATGAGATGATGGTCCATTTCCGAACCATTACTGATATGATGTGGGCCCCGCCCCCAGAGTACTATACCCGGCAGAACTAATACTGAACCAATGTGGGCCTCGGCCCCCAGAATGTCATACCCGGCGGAACTGATACTGAACTGATGTGGGCCTCGGCCCTCGGGATTCATCACCAAACTGATACTGATGTGGGCCTCGGCCCTCGGGATTCATCTCAAACTGATACTGATGTGGGCCTCGGCCCAAGACCGATACTGATATGGGTCTCGCCCCAAGACTGAAACTGATACGGGCCTCGCCCCCAACTGATACTGATATGGGCCTCGCCCCTAGAGTGAAACTGATATGGGCATTGCCCTAAACTGACGTTGATGTGGGCCTCGGCCCTGGGACTCATCCTTAAACTGTAACTGATGTGGGCCTCGGCCCTGGGACTCATCCCCAAACTGATGCTGATGATGTGGGCCTCGCCCCTAAGCTGATACTGATTCATTTCTGAAACTGACTGTACTGTTGTTGCTTCTGAAGATTCCCCGTGTTCTAAACATCACTGAATTTCATAGTACCAAGGTTGAATGCTTTTCTCAAATATACTCATGTTGCTGGTTGAAAGGAAGAGATTCAGGCAAGTAAGCAAAAAGAACGTCTTTATTATTATTAAGAAGAGGTTCGAACGAAGAGACAACACCAATGTCTTTATTTAAAAAAAAAAGCAGGATCAAATAAACTAGGAGGAATAACTTCATCATTCACAGCATTTCCTTCTTCATTGGCCTATGGTTCTCCACCGTTGTCATCCCCTATTCCTATGAATAAAACTGAGTGGTTGAGAGTTTGGAGGACAAGGGTTTCGGGCAGGCCAGAGTTGATCATATAGTTGGGTAGGGGATTTCTGTGTGCGTTGGGTTGTTCTCTTTCTGGGTCAGGTATTCTGTGGGAGTCAATGAGGTTTTGGATCTCATGCCTAAGGCGGGTGCAGCTATCAGTTTCGTGGCCTCTCCTCTGATGGAAGTGACAATACAAGCTTAGGTCAAGGTTGGGTGGTATAGGATCTGGAAGTGGTTTAGGCTCTAAGGGTTTTAGGAGTCCTTGTCCCTTCAACTTCTCAAGCACCTTAGATAGAGGTCTACCCAAGTTGGAGAAACGTCTGTTCCTGATGGCAGTGACCTCAGCACTGGAAGACATGGCTTCGAGATGTCCCCCAAAATTCCTTCTATTCTGGCCATAAAACTTTCTGTTTTCAGCCTCTTCTTCCTCAATATCCATGACAGTTTCCCTCAACTGTCGGAAATCCGCAATCATTGAAGTCATCCTCCTCAACTTGCCATAGATCGAGGGCTTAATGCCCTTGATGATCATTTTAATCTGGTCCTTCTCAAAGGGCCGAGTCTGCATTTTCAGAAGCTGGCTTCTCCAGCGGTCTACATACTCCTTGAAGCTTTCTTCCGGCTTCTGCTTAGTGTTCTCCAAATCACGGAGTGACAAGTCAATCTCTAAGTCTGTAACATACTGCTTCAGAAAATCATCAGCTAGTTCCTTCCAATCTTCCTTAACCTTCTTCTTAAGGCTATGATACCAAACCACAGGTGCCCCCTCGAGTGACATCCCAAACATCTTTTGGACTTGGCGTTGTGATAGGCCCATTGAACTCATGACTGAGACATATTGCTGCAGATGGACCCTCGGGTCTCTATTCCCATTAAACTTGGCCATGCCGGGCATTTTAAACTGAGCTGGCAGCTGTTCTCCGAAGGTCATTGCCTCATAGTCTAACAACTCTTCATGTTTACCCCTCATTTTGCGGGTAACTGTTTCAACCTGATCCCGAAGCTTCTGAAATTCTTCCCGAGACCCAATCACCCTGCCTGTTGCATACTCTGCCATGTCATCATCAAAAGTGGGGACATCATCCCCCAACCCGTTCGAGGGCTCATCACGCCTCACATTCTCAGAATTTGCCCCAGCACGTGGTACAGCCATATTTGTCATGGCAGTAGTCAAGGCTTGCAACTGTTCAGTAATCTTGGTGAAACCATTTTCCAACTGATCTATCCGGGATACCTCAGTATCTGATTCACTCATGTTTGTTCTCAGTATTTTGGTGAGTCTTCCCTTTTCCCTAACCCAACGGGAGTCTATGATGGCTTTTAGAACACAAGGGTTAGCATGATGTATGTATGCATGGGGTGCATGAGATGCATGTAACATATATAATATACTAAATCAATTAAAATTTTCAAACAAATCGGCCCGTTACCATTTTAGAATTTTTCGGGCTAATTGTCACATGAGTCCATCCCAGTTTAAATGGCCCAACGAGTTCACATCTTATGACAAGGAGCCCAACTAAAGCCAAATGGTAATGTTCCGAACACAAGTACAAAGTGGCCCATCAACACTTAGACGCCTTTGGCCCAATAGTCATGAGATACGTTCTTGTCCCAGTTTAAATGGCCCAACAAGCCCATATCTCATGGCAAATGGTCCAAACGGATCCAAACGACGATGTTCCCAAACACAAGCATAGAAGAAACATAATGCAAACGTAATAATTTCTACAGTATGGCCCATCAACATTTCAAAAGCTTTGGGCCTAATAGTCATAAGGTACGAACTTGCCCCAGTTTAAATGACCCAACAAGCCCGCATTTCTGACAATAGTCCAACTCCATCCAAATGAGGATGGTCCACAAGCACATACTCAAGGAACTAATTGCTACTTTAGCCAACCCGGTCTATGGGTGGGTTAGTAAGAGTATAGACAAAGGCTCTCACCGGCGAAGGATAGCCCACAACTAGGTCTCCCCACTCAAGGGTTCGAGCAACCAAGTGAGCGCACCCTTTTTTATACACTAAGGTACGTGCCAATGAGCTATGGTGTGTGACGGACTGTCAAATAGATTTCCCGTTGTAGATTCCCCAGAGGGAAGGTGGAGCGAGGCTCACTTAAATACCCAAGCCTCTTAGGCTCTTATCGCTTGGTGTCAGGAATAAACAACGAGTCCTCCAAATTAGTCCATCACAATAGGCTACAAGTAGATGGCTATCTAGGTGCCTTCACAGCTTTTCCTTCTAGAAAGGTAGTGAATGAAGGAAGACACCAAACCATTACCTAGCCTTAAAATGCCTTTGATTAAACCCCCACTTTATCCACTATAGACACGGTCAATTAAAACATAAATCCAAACATCACAAGACAATATTTCGGAGCCGATTCTCTATCCCCAGTGGAGTCGCCAGACTGTGGACAACAGAACCTGGGCGACGCTTTTCTGTCCTAGGTTCGTGGCCTAGGTGGGAGTACGGAGTAGCCACGGGGGACTAAACCGGAGAGTAATGGAGTCGCCACCAGGTGTGAATCGGGAAAATGAGATTTAAGGCCGCATTCACCCCTCGCAAGGGAAGACCTCAAACCGTGGGTTCGGAATGGTCCCTTACTTATGTCACTTGTAATAAAAGGATTTATGTAATAATTTAACCAGGCTTAAATAACATTTATTTCCAAAAATATCATGCTTCTAAATTCATATGCATACATCAACAAGTTCATCACAACATGCAACATCACATGGCAATCTCATGAACATATTTCAATCCTATAATATGGAAAACTAAGAACAACCTAATCATGCTTGAGTACTATCTCATTAACCTATTAACCAAATAACATGCTAACAGCCTAATCATGCTTGAATACAATCCCGAGAACACATAGAATGGATAAATGCAGGGATACAAATAATATGGTTGGCTATATAACACAAGAAAGATCAACCAAGAGGCAATTATGCATGAATATGATAAGACATACTCAGTTCAGTGTGTGCGCGTTCGTGTAGCATTCGTAAATGTGTTCGAACGGTAAACAGAAGGTTCGCGTTCGTGTGGCGTTTGATAACGCGTTCGAACGGAAATGAAACAGAATGCTCGCGTTCGTATGGCGTTTGATAACACGTTCGAAAGGAAATGAAACAGAATGCTCACATTCGTATGGCGTTTGATAACGCGTTCGAACGGAAATGAAACAAAATGTTCACGTTCGTATGGCGTTTGTGAACGCGTTCGAACGGAAATGAGACCTGATGCATGATAAGGCAAAAATGCATGCGCATTCGAGTTGTGTTCGTAAACGCGTTCGAACGGGAATAGACCTGATGCATGAAATGGGACGCAATACATAAACAACAAAATAAAGGGGCGCGGCGAAGTACTGCCGTAAAGGTGGCCTTTTGGGGCTCTTGATCTCTCAAAGAGAGGACCTTTAGACCAACATACTAAGCCCATGCGCGTCACATCACATCATGCATACAAACATAAAGACAATCATATTCAACTAAGTATGTCCGATTGAACGTGTCTTGCATCCAACCAAACACACATCAACCGGCGCGGCAAAGCATCGTGGTAAAGGGCTTTAACCCCTCCCCATAGGGGATCTTTCATTCCACTTACTAAGCCCATGCGCTCAATTGAACCATGCATAAATAAGCAACATGCAGAATTTAGGTGATGAAAAATAAATAAATGAAAGCAACACAAAACAAGAGAAGGTGCCGTTTACTCAAGTGGTACGTGGAGTTGTATCCCAAGTACAGACCGTACTACCGTCCATTCGGATTCGGCTACGGAATTTACGTCTGGGTTTCATCCTATATACCACAAGAGACGACACTCTTCCATTTCATTCAAGCCACAACATGCATCCATAGACGACTCTCATGCGAATAGAATTCAATGATAAAAAAACGAATATAAACCAATGAAAAAGTGCCCTCAGGTCTAACCTTTTAAATCACCTCTCGGAAGTACGGTACACGATCGTCGGAAGGGTGGATTCTCAGCAACTCTCCCGGTTCACTGGTTCACTGTTCTCGTTCGTTGTCTTATTGTTTTGAGTCGTCGTTCTCCGTCTTTTGCTACTGTTTCCTTGTGGTTTCGCTGCCGTTTCCTCTTTGTTTTTTGCTTACTGTTTTTGGGTGTGTTCTTCCTGTAATTTTTCTGTGTGTTCTGTATGAGCTAGGGACTAGGGGCCGGGCATGTCTTGGTTAGGGGTTGTTTATATAGAGAAGGGTTAGGGCTTCACCTTGTCTCACAAGGAAGGGATTTGGCATTCAATTTAGGATTTGATTTGGTGTTGGACAAGGAAAGCAAGGAATTTGATTTGGTTTAGTTTAGGAATATAATATTTTAGATTGGTAATTATCTTATTAGATTAGGAAGTCAAATATATGATTGGCTTTAATGGTTAGGATAGATTTTAATTAGGTATATCTTCTTTTTAGTTTTAGTATATAATATATTCAAATTATTTAAATTAGGCATGATTTTAGTTTAAGTTTGGTAAATGCTTTATTTAATTGGTAAATGGTTTAAATATTTTATTAATGTTTAATGTTTAAATTAATATTTATTTATTTAATTTGGGATGTGTTTTATGGGCTTTGGGGGGCTAATTGGGCTGGATGTGAGGCTAGCAGCAAAACCAGAATTACCGACACCGTTCGAACGCTTCCTCGAATGTGGCACGAATGCCCGCAATCCGTTTGACGTTCGAACGTAAACACGAACACAGCACTAACGAAAACAGTGAACCTTGTTTATTATGAATTTCCCCTTCCGATGTCCGTTTCCCGTGACCTCCGTGACTTAAAAGGTAGTGTCTCCAAAATGAGACTCATCATAGGGACTTATGTGTAAAAATGCAGTGCCTACAACTCCCTCTTCTTCCTTTCTTTTTCCTTCTTCTTCTTTCTCTCTCACGTTTATTTTTTTTTTTTTTTTTTTGGAGATGCAAGAATAGTAGCCTTTATATACTAGGGGTTATTGACTTATTTTTCTCGACTTGCTTTGTCTATCTCTTTCTAGAGAAGTCTAAGGGGTTTGAGGGATATTTAGGGTTATTTGGCCATAATGAGAAAAGTGTACGGCTTGGGTTTGAAAAAGTAATTCCTTCTTTATGTCTTATTTTTGCCACTATGCAGATGGTATGAGAAAATGGCCAAATTCGACCTAGTTCGTCTCAAAATTTGGAAACCTGCTCAACTCGAAAGTTGTAGGTCTCGGTCTTAGCTTTCCGACATTTTAAAATTCATAGAAATAGAAGTTTGTATGAAAAGGTTACAACCCAAATACCACGGGCTGTCCGGATTTAACCTTGGAATAAATTCCGTATCGGAACTGCGAGAATTTTGCCGAATGTCCAAAAAGGTCATTTCATGAGAGTATATATGTTCGAACATAATTTATGTTATGTATTATGTGTCCAACAATGTAACAGTAGTTGAGATCATCGGATATTACAGGACTGGTGCTCATGATATCCAGTGTGTACCTATAGGATCTGCCAGACATGTGTACATGGAATAGGTATCCTGCACGTGTTTACGATCTAGTAAATCCATGGCCGTGGTATATTATAGAAGCAATTTCCGAATGTTAAATATAGATCATAAATTTATAAGTCGACTTTATTATGCCTTATGGATTTGACATTCCCATCCATATCCCCGGTATAATATGGATAGCCTATGCAGAAGGGATTAGACGTATGTGATGATCTCAACTTGCATAGTTTAGCGAGATTATCCATAGTCGTCATAATTTTTGAGAGGGTGAATTATAGACACGTAAATTGGATTTCCTGATGGATATACCTGAACTTAGAGAGTCTCGCAATATTAAGTGTACTCATTGAGCCCTTAAGAAACACATTAGGAATAATACTGATTATTCATAATATTTTATCGGATTAAGTGAGTTAATTCAAATCATTTAATCGGTAAATGAAAATACACATGCTGGGGTATTTTGGTTATTTTTTAATGTGTATTTGTATTTGATACATAATTAGATTATGTACACATTAAATGAAAAGGTAGTTTGACAATTGTAAAGTTAGTAATGATTAATTCAATTAATGAATTGAATTATTATTGTTATTATTATTTACATATGTGTAAAAGTTTGACTTTTTTTTTATCTATATATTAATAATAATATATGGTTTAATATTTTGCCATATGTCACTCTTTTTTCCAAGCCATTTAACATAATTAATTTTGAATTATTCAATTACCATTTTAACCCATAAGTCACGTCACTTTCATTTTTTTAAAGGGGAAAAAGTTATTTTCTCTTTCTAGTTTGGTAGTTGGCCAAAGATATCACCATTGTAGAGAGCTTCAAAATATTCTTGAAAGAGACAAGAAAGCAAGTAATTAAACCAAGAAATAGCTTAAGGATTTTTGAAGATTTGTGAGCTAAAATGTTTTTCCTTTAGCTAGAAAATTTATTTTCTTGTTCTTGGTTTTCTAGAATTATTCTAAGGTTTCTTTTAATCTCTAAATTTGGGGCATTTTAATTTGGATGATGGTTTGAGTGGCTAGATGCATGTGTAAGTAAACTATGAACTAGATTAAGGTAATTTGGGTTCAATTTATTATTGGACAACTTAGTTGTCATTCTAGAGTGTAATGAACACTCTTATTATGCCTATAATTATTTTAGGGATCTTCTTTTGTGGTGACTTTGATTGGTGTTAGATTAATTAGATTAATCTTGATAAAATTGGATTTAAGTATGAAAAATGGATTGTTTTCATATCCAGATCAGATTTGGAAAATCTGATATTTTGGTGATGAAAATATATCATTTGGATGTGTATTGGGAGTTGGGATAATTTCCATAAATTGTTTCGGAGTGAAAATATACGAAAACGGTGAAAAAACAACTTTACTAAGTGAAATTCGAGCTAACCGGGTAAAGGATTCCAAACGGTGAATTATTCATTGTTTGGGCACCCCATGAATTGACCAAATACTATCGGGGCTGATCTGGGCACTCTCGTGTGGTTTTCGATTGGTCCGTTCAGCCGAAAATGCATTTTAGGCCATTATGTGGAAGATCATTTTCGTAAGGTTTCGCGGTGTTTTCAATTATGTCATTATTGATATCGAATAATATGTTTAGGTGAAATGCGATTAAATTATATATATAGGATATCAAAATTTATTTAGTAAGTTTTAAAAATTTTTAAATTTACGATTTCGTTCGACTGCGCTTCTGAGGCGAATAACCCCAACAAAATTGTATCAGAGCATGTACGATCCTACATCCATCAAATATTTCATGTTTGATATATGATATATAAATCTAATTTGATGTTTACACATGCTTATAATTTAAATATTTCTTGATTTTTTGGTTCTGCGCTAACGGGAAACGTAACTGAGATTTAATGGTTAAGTTAAGTTATGGTTTCCTAAGTAGAATTAAATTGTTGAGAAATTGATCTGGATTAAATATCTGCTTTTGATGTAGAGTAAAACCCCTTTTCGGAATATCCCTGCTTAATAAGGCTTTATAGTAACTAGTATTATGAATACTTATTTCTTGGTCTGCATTGTCAGTACGGATGCGAATGATTTATCGATGTTGTAGTTGTATCGTGCCAAAGTTGTGCAGTTATGGTTGATGGTAGTTCATTTTCTCCTATAGAACTTATATGATAAGAGACAAATTCGAGTGAAAGTGGTAATCATGAATGTACCAAGATGTCAGGACTACATCGGTACCTTGAGTTTATCATTGACAAGTGTAGCCTTGATACACCTCAAGTGAATGTGCCAAAGCTGTCACAACGAGAAATATTCAAGACCAAAATCAAGAGTCACAGTAAGTGTGATTGACAATAAGTTGTCTGCCTGTAAATATACGTAGGCGAGAACGTGCCAAAGCTGTGAGTCGAAATATATTCACAGGGTCCACTTCTCACTATCAAATTCAATTTAATTATTAAATTTCCATTTTCTGTTGGGGATTGCGGTATTACGTAAAATAGTAGGAGACACTGCTAGGTTAAAAATCCATAACTAAGACATTGTGTAATGTTATGAAAATTACCTGGTATTGTTTTCCTTATTTTGTCGTGTAGATAGCTTTTAACTTCTAATCCCTGCATGCATATTTGATATATGTTTTCTGACTTCACTCATGGTTATAGATTTTTAGAATAGTTCTAGAGTAGACTATTTAGGATATTATTTTTAGAGAGAATAAATTCTTGTGCAGTAAGGATTGACATGAATTGGTTCATGTCTCGATATTATTGACTGGATTTAAGAAAATCCTTTAGGTATTTATTTATTAGTCAATGACGTTTTTTTAGCTTTGATGACCTATGGAGGTCAGTGTCTGACATTGTTTGCTTGTCAATTATTTACAACTGTTGTGAATATTTGAAGGCAAATTAGAAATCTAAAAAAAAAATACGCATAGTGTGTAGAGAATATCAATTCTCACAACACGACAACTTTATGTATTGGATACCAGATTTCTCCTTTTAGCTATTTAAAAATATTATTTAATGATTATTTTGATATTTGATATCAGAACTTATGACTATTGGATAGTTACTTGTTCTATGAAAACAGTTGTTATATATTTTAATACGACTAGTAGTGTCATTGACGTAGAGATAAACATTAAGAAATATTTCGGTAATGTCTATAATTTAGAATAATAGTTTATGAAATTTAGTCACTTAAGTATTAGATGCTTATCCCGCATGGTAAAGGATGGTCTGATACGAGATCACACCACAAATCATTATCCATTTAATGAAAATTATATTCAAGGAATGTGATTAAACATCATTTAACCAATAATCATTATTGGACCATAGATTTATTGTAACATCCCCGATCTGGGAGATGTTACCCGGCAGGGGATAGCAGAACTAACCCCATAAGCTCTGATTTCTCGACTATACTCTTTACTACTAAACCATCTAAATGCCAAGTCATGCACATGGACTATAGCCCAACTCAACAGTCAAGAAATGCTTTTATTTCTTATTTATATATGTGTACTCAATTATGATTTTCTTTATAACACCTTACTGAATACTTAAAATGACTTATACAACACTAATATATATATATATATATACATACAACTTTACTTTGACTCTGACTGGACTCTCATGTTATCTAACTCTGTACTGGTGGACTCCATCCCTAGTGACTGCATCAGTATCCGTCCCCCCAGCTTGTCCTCCGAGAAACCTGCAAGATATAAAGATTGAGGTGGGGGTTAGATCGCTATACGATCTAAGTGAGTGGACATGAAACTGAAAATCTCAAAGCAAATCATGAAATCCTTAATACTAAAGTTTTTAGAAAAATCCCTTTATATGAAATCTTTTATAAAATTGAACTTTCTGAAAATAGCTTTGAATCTATGGTATCTGAAAATTGTTTCTAAAATCTAGTTTCTGAAAACCTTTTACTAAAATCTGATTTCTGAAAACTATGTACTGAAGATCTGAAATCTGTGTACTGAAAATATGAAAACTGAAAACTACTCTACGCCCAGGAAAACGACTCAACTGGACGTGTCCGGGAATAACTCAACCGGGTCTCTGAAACTGGTGGTGCTCTATGCCAGGACAACGACTCAACTGGGATCTCAGAACTAACTGGTGGTGCCCTACGTCCAGGACAACGACTCAACTGGACGTTGAGCTCTACGCCCAGGCCCAGGACAACGACTCAACTAGGCATAGCCACCACTAGAACTGGGGGTGCAGATCTATGCTACCACCCAAGCTCTAAACTAGAGTCCAGGTACACGATCCTAAACCATCATCCTGGTTCTACATGTGCACACGTCCTCTATATCTGTCAATTCTAACTGTAGCTCAAGTTACATACTGGGGTGAGTTTTTACCTCATGTCCTGAAAATAAAAAAAACTCATGCTTTAAAACTTTTATGAGTAAAACACAACTAAAACATGGCATAAAGCATAAATTTCATGTAATAACAGTAATAAAGAAATCTAACGCCCTAAGGCATAAAAATAAGTTTGATATCAAAACTTAAAACTTTATAAATAAAACCAGTTAAAGAAAATAGGTCCACTCACTGTGATTGAGTCTGGCTTGCACTGAATCCTTGATCGAAGGAGAATGTGATTCCTGAGAATAACCTATGATCGGAACTAAATTAGAATCAACGTAGTAAAATAATCTCAATACTTTTAGTACTTAAAGATTTACCCATATATTATATACACAGGGCTTATGATGATCATAATTTGATATAGGGTATGTGAATAAATTGATACGAGTCCCTAAGGGCAGCCTCTAATGCGCTAGAGCAGAACTGGGGTGTTAAAACTAATTTGGTGAGGTTCTGGTCTCGCGTCGTGATGCAGGAAGGACTGCGCGTCGCGACGCGTAGTTTCCAATAATCCAGTCATCTCTTCCTCTTCCTCTTGCGTCGCGACGTGAAATCCTTCTTGCGTCGCGACGCGCCTGCGTTTTCCAGGTTTCTGGTTTCTTCTTCCAAGCTCATCCAACACTTAATTAATCCAAATTCACCCCATAACAATACTTCCATACTACAAACCAAAACTCATACATCATCCTACACATCATTTAACATATAATAAACCCCCAATTATCAATCAAAATAACTTCTAATCACTTTGTCAAATTTTATCCAAACTTAACAAATTGGGGTTTATCAACATCTCCATTATTTCAAAACAAGAAATCATACAATCATCATCATGTCCACATTTACATCATAACACAAGCAATTAAATCATCAAACTTTATTCTTTAAACATATTCTAATCACTTAATTAAGTTGACCCAAATCCCACAAATTGGAGGCAATCCATGTTTTCATAGTTTTTAATGTCAAAAATTCATACTACCATCATTATTACCAAGCCAATCAATATTCTTTAAAACCTTCAAACTTAAAAGCTCCAAAATTGAAAATGGGTCAAGTACTTACCTTTTCTTCTGTGTAGAGAAATCTAGAAATTTTGAGATTTTTCTTTTTAAACCCCGAAATCACTATTCATCCAGATTATAACTTGTTGCGTTTTGACCTCATTCTAGTCCAATTTGGAAAAATATTCAACGCGGAACTTGTAGGTCTTGATCTCAGCTTTCCGATGATATAAAATTCATAAAAATCAGAGTTCTTACAAAAAGGTTACGTCCCAAATATTATGGGCAGTCCAAATGAAACATGGTACAGTCTTGTCCCGGGACTTCAAGAAATTTACCGATCATCTTCAAAGTCATTCTTGTTGGGTTCCTAGAACATGTCAAAGATCTTCTAAGTCATGATACGTGTGAATACTAAAAGAAGTTGCGGAAAAACTTACATTGATCGGTTGGATGGATGTATGAAGTTCAAAACTTTTTGTGTTGTTGAAGAGCTCCAAGCTTCTCATAGTGTTCCAAACTCTTGCGATTAGTTTCCCTAACACCTTGGTTGACTCCTTGAATGTGCTAGCAAGAAGAAATTTTAAAGCAAAATTTCTAAGGGAGGGAGTTGCATTCACGGCAATGAGGGAGAGAGAGAGAGCTATTTCATTTTGTTGTGTTTTGATTTTCTAAAAATCAATTACCAAATACCAAAATCAAATCTTGGTATATGTCATTCAAGTGACAAAAGTGTGTTTTACAAGTTACCAAAATCGCCACCAACTTCTATCAACCAAAAGTAAATAAAGTTGACTAGTGATGTGAGTTGGTGGGCCCCACTTTAAAATTCAAAATTCGAGTGGGCCCGCTTAACACACTTGGGGCTCGAGTTCATTTAATTCTAAATTAACGAATTTTCCGTAGCGACATAATTAAATCTAATTTAATTAATTAATTATGCCTAGAAAAATTATTATTAAAGTCGCTTACGAATTAATTTAAATTATTTCGTTCGCCCGAATTAAAATCCAATTTTAATTCCGCGTCGAAATCTAATTTCAATTAATATATCGAATATATTATTTAATCGATTAATTCTAGATTTATCGTTCTCTCTCTTCTAATCGAATTTTATCCAAGATAAATTCTTGTCGTAATTAATCCTAGATTAATTTTCGCTCTATTATAATTAATCCCAGATTAATTCTGCTCGAGTCAAACGTCATCGGTGAATCTTTGGGAAGTGACCCATGAGATTCCTGGACATGTTGGCAGTAAATCTGGTAGTCGGACTATCTGAACACGTGCGTACTTGGTACCACGTTCTTACCGATTTACAAGACATGGTTGGCTTCTAGCAAAGCACCGTGCCTACCCAATTCTCCAGAAATATTCTTTTAAGGAACACATAATCTATACCAAGCGTAGTATACTAAGTATTGTGTATTACGATCCAGTATCGGATGTCACATGTTAGGCCCGGGGCTGAAATTGTGTATTGTGTCTGCCCCGTACGAAAAATATCGGATCACTAGCAACTAGTCTCTTTAATCAGATAATCATGACCTTGTTTTATTATCCCGATAGTTGCAACATATTAGAGTATTAGTTTTGTATCCCTGTGTGATCATCATGTCCATATGACTGAAGTGATACTTCCATCTTGACATCACACCCAATACACTACGATTCTCAATAAACCCAGAAGAGGCGTACACAGAACCTGTTAAAGCCCCGGATGACCAAAACTAAAGCGTATTGATTGTCGCAAGTATTAGCGATGTAAGTCTCAGGTTAAGACCAAATACACCTACCCTAATTCGGATTCCCATAGACACATAGTCATACTACCAATGGGATTCTGAGGGGTTTATCTAGAGCGAAGCTGTTCCCGTACCATCGGTAAATAAAACCTCCTATTACACTTGCATAAGTATCCAATATCCAAATATATGAGAACTATGCAGTTACGCTTCCATAACGCGCACAATTGTAATACTAGTCTATTCCGCATTATCGATGTCCAGTCACGATAATACTACGACTAGGGATATTTAATGATTAAACCTTTAGTGGATTGATACTGTCTCATATCTTATTAATCTGGAACTAATCATAAGGACTTTTATCATTTATATATTCAAGTAATCTAATTACAAAATAATAAAATAGCAATTTCCTTTGTCACACAGTTAATTTGTATAAAAACCACAATTTCTTTTACAAATAGTGATGCTATGGGTCATAATTGTCCAACAATCTCCTACTTGGCCTATAGCCAATCACTCAAGTATCTAACACCTGAACTATGTACATGTCGCTCAAACTTTTGCTGAGAAATAGCCTTCGTCAGCGGATCTGCAATGTTGTCATCTGATGCGACCTTCTCGATCTTCATATCGACATAATGTATGATCTCACGAATCAGATGGAAACGTCGAAGTACAACTGCTTGGATCGTTGATAAGACTGTGGTTCCTTAGCTTGCGCTATAGCCCCGTTATTGTCACAATACAAAGGAACGGACTCAGCTACTAACGAAACTACTCCTAATCCAATCAGGAATTTACGAATCCAAACTGCCTCTTTTGTTGCCTCAGCTGCAACGATATATTCCGCTTCTGTTGTTGAATCGGCAACAGTCTCTTGCTTGGAAGATTTCCAGCTCACTGCTCCGTTGTTCAAACAAAATATGTACCCAGATTGTGACTTACAGTCATCTTTATCGGTTTGGAAACTTGCATCTGTAAATCCAGTGACCTCAAGTTCTCCATCTCCATATATTAAGAAAGCATCCTTAGTTCATTTAAGATATTTAAGGATGTTCTTAACCGCATCCCCTTGACCATTACCTGGATCGGCCTGATAGCGACTACACATGCTCAAAACATACGAGACATCAGGTCGCGTACATATCATGGCATACATGATTGATCCGACTGCAGAAGCAAACGGGATCCGACTCATGTTGTCTCTCTCATCTTGAATTTTAGGACACATGTCCTTAGATAGAGAGACGCCATGTGACATTGGCAACAGTCCCCTCTTAGATTGTTCAATGTTGAATCTCTTCAACACTTTGTCAATGTACGTGCTCTGGGAGAGTCCAAGCAGCTTTCTAGATCTATCTCGGTAGATCTTTATTCACAGAATAAATGTTGCTTCTCCCAGATCTTTCATGGAGAATTTTAATGAAAGCCAAGATTTCACCAATTGTAGCATGGTAATGTCATTGCCAATAAGCAATACATCATCAACGTAAAGGACAATGAATGTCAGTGCGCTCCCACTAACCTTCTTATATACACAAGGATCATCCTCGTTTTGAATGAAATCATATTCTTTTATGATCTCATCAAAACGTTGGTTCCAAGAACGTGATGATTGCTTCAATCCATAAATGGATCGATTTAACTTGCAAACCTTGTTTGCATGTTTTGGTACGACAAAACCGTCAGGCTGTTGCATATAAACATCCTCCAAAAGGTTTCCGTTAAGGAAAGCAGTTTTGACGTCCATATGCCATATTTCATAATCGAAGTATGCAGCAATAGCAAGCATTATTCGAATGGATTAATCATGGAAACAGTGAAAAAGTTTCGTCGTAATCAACACCATGTCGTTGACGATACCCTTTCGCTACAAGCCTAGCTTTGTACGTTTGTATGTTGCCAACCATGTTCGTCTTCTTCTTGAAGACCCATTTACAACCAATAGGCTTTACGCCTTCTGGTGCATCAACCAGTGTCCAAACTTGGTTGGTATACATGGAATCCATTTCATCGATTCCTCATACGAAGCCAGCTCATTATCCTCAATAAGATTAATATCTACGTGAGGTGAGATCAGAAACCCATACCTCTAAGGTTGTTTTCTGATTCTCTCCGACCTACGCGGTTCTTGTGTATTAGAAGGTAGTGGTACAGTCTCATCCCTGATGAACTGTTCGTGTTCCGTTAAGGAATCGGTGCCGGGAACAGTATCACTCCGATTTTCATCGAGTTCTACTTTCCTCCCACTTACCACTGCATTTAGGAATTCCTTTTGAGGAAAACCACATATAGAGCAACAAATACCTTGTTCTCTTTTGGGTGGTAGAAGTAATATCCTTTGGTTTCCATAGGATAACCTACAAATAGGCATTATCTGATTTGGTATCTAGTTTGGTAACATCCAAATGTTTAACGTATGCCCAGCATCCCGAAATCTTCAGGAATGAGAAACCGGTTTCTTTCCTGTCCATATTTCATATGGAGTCTGTTGAAAAGACTTTGACGGGACCTTATTCAAAATAAGTATTGCATTGTTCAATGCATATCCCCAGAAGGAAATTGGTATCTCAGTGTGACTCATCATAGACCTTACCATGTCCAACAAAGTTCCGTTTCTCCATTCGGACACACCGTTTAATTGAGGTGTTCCGGGAGGAGTCCACTGTGAAAGAATACCATACTCTTTCAAGTAATCAAGAAACTCATTGCTCAAGTATTCTCCACCACGGTCCGACCGTAATGTTTTAATACTTTTTCCGGTCTGTTTTTCTACTTCGTGTCGAAACTCTTTGAATTTCTCAAAGGTTTCTGACTTGTGTCTCATAAGATACACATAACCATAACGCGATGCATCATCCATAAAGGTTACGAAGTATTCATATCCATCTCTAGCCTGGCTAGACATGGGCCCGCATACGTCACTATGAATGAGGGCTAACAATTCGCTGGCACATGCACCTTTACCGTTAAAAGGTGTTGTAGGCATTTTGCCTAATAAACAAGATTCGCAAACGTCATATGAATTTGGATCAAATCCGTCCAAGTATCCACTCTTCGAAACTATGGATATACGAGTCTTGTTAATGTGTCCCAGACGAAAATGCCATATATAAGTTTCATCTTTGTTACTTAATTTAAGCCTTTTTGTTTGTCATGTTATATGTTTGAGATTGATTTATATTCAAAATATAAAGATCATTATTTACATCAGCACTGCATATCTCAAAATCATTTTTATAAACAAAACACCTTATGTTTCTGAATACAAAAATATACCCACATTTGGTTAAACAAGATATAGATATAATGTTTCTAGTCAAACTAGGTACATAATAGCAGTCTGATAAATTAAGTACATGCCTAGAGGGCAGTTCCAAAATGTAGGTCCCAACAGCCAAAATGGCGACTCTAGTCCCATTTCCACCTCGGAGGTCGATCTCTCCTGAAGCCAGTCTCCTACTAATCTACAGAGCCTGCACATCAGTACATAAATGAGTACCACAACCAGAATCAAAAATCCAATTTTTAAAACTAGAAGTAGACATGTTTATCTCTATAACAAACATACCTGAAGCTGGAGCTTTGCCCGCCTTCATTTCCTTCATGTGCGCCTTGTACTCACGGAAGTCACACTTCTAGTGACCCCTTTTGCCACACTGCAGACAGACATCTTGGGATTTGTCATTTTCCTTCCAAAAAGACTTTGATGATTTGGCCTTGCCCTTTCGTTTTTTCTTCTTCACGCCTCCAGTAGCCTTTGGCCAAGCCTTGGCAGACTAAGATGTCGAAGCGAAGTGCGCCTCACGCTTTTTGCCCTTCAAAAGCTCTTTTTCTGCTTCTCACAGCATTGCCATCAAGTCTCCAAGAGTATGATCTTGGTTCATCATATTGTAGTTCATGATGAACCCGCTCCAACTGTCAGGAAGAGATTGTAAGATCAAATCTATGGAAGTCTCAGCCTCGAAGACTATGCCTAGCTGTCCTAGCTGTTCGATGTCAGCAATCATCTGTGACACATGGTGCTCGATAGATGTACCCTCTGACATTCAAGGATGAAAGAGCTTCTTCTGTAATTTATACCTCTACGATCTAAGGTTAGATCGGTGAAGGTCCTTCAATTTTAACATCATAGTATAGAGATCCAATCCCTTGTTCTTGCGACGAAATTGAGGGGTCATTGCAGCGAGCATGACGGATTGAGCAGTTGAGTTGTCATCACTATGAGTCTTCCAAAGCTCAAGCTCAAGCGGCTGCTCAATTCTGAGCTTAGGCCCGAGAGGTCTCTCTATTGTATAGAGCATCTTCTCAGCCCCCAGGATAATCCTGAGGTTCATATCCCAGTCAGGAAAGTTCGCACCATTAAAGACATTTTCGCCCAAGATAATGTCTCTAACGTTGATCTTTCTGGCCATCTTAATTGTAATAGTCTAACTATCCAATTAACGATTTTGGGTACAGTCCAACTGTTACAATAAAAATAATAAAATATTAGTCCAACTAATAAATATATGTAAAATGACAAAAATAATTTGAAAGCGCGTATTTGGCAAGTATTTGAACGAAATTACAAATTCAATACTGGTCTCCCACTATTTTTCGGCGAGCCTCTAACCCTCTGTTGAGTACTCGAGAAACCTAGTTTCCTAGTGGGCTAGGATCCCGTTAAATAACACACAACCTTGACTTTGGCCAACAAGCTGTATGATATTTAACTAGGTAGATCTCTAATATCAATTGGATCTCATCCAATTCCTAGAACCGGTAGGTGGACCTCCAAGTCCGAAACATATATACAATATGTATGTCAATATATCCAATATATTTCCTAAAATTTTCCTCTGAATCAACTAAGCCTTGGCTTTGGCTTAACAAGCTTAATTATTCCAGTTAAGCGGGACCCATTGACAGTGGGAAAACTTTGTAATCCACGTCGATGAACAAGAAGTGACCTTGACTTTGGCCAACAAGTCACAACTTACCCAAGACATGCGATATTGAACAAAGCTTTCGTGGTTCAAACACATCCGCGATGGACATTGGTATTGACTTTGGACAATAAACCAATGCCAATCTTGGATCTTGAGAGAGAACCAATCAATGGAAGGAAATCGTTTAATATTTGTTTGAGGGTTTTTTTTCGCGTAAATTGGCAAGCAATTTATTATCTTTAATTAAGTCTCATCATACACCCTTAAGCATGCATTCTAAAAGCATAATAAGGCGCAAAATAAATAATAACGATATGCGGATGGATATTCAACAAATTGTTTCTAGAACAAATCTCTCCATTTCTTCTCCCCGGCTAGCACTATTCTAACTTCTACCCAATTACATAATACATTAAAGAAACCTCATTAACATTGAGGGGAATTGGTGAGAAGAGAAATACAAAGAGTTAAGAGATAAAAGGCTGGACATGCAGGTCCAATTTAATAAATTCTAAATTTATTACAACAATTTCCAAAATTGCCCTTACCCATCTAATATCCATCTAATATACATTATTCATGCAATACATCCATGTATTCACACAAATCATGTTATTCAATCAATGTAATTCAATTAATTAATCTTTGAATTAATGATAATCCAATGTTCAAACAACGATTTGATTTGCGCGAGTCCAACTCGTTTAAGAATAAGTACTCAAAGTGCGTATTCTTGAATTATATCGAACTACAATTTTAAATCTGATTTAATTTGTATCCAATACTAATTCAAATTTAATTCCAAATTAAATAATTACACTTATATTTGTGCCTTTTAGACTTAGATTCTAAATCCAATCTAAATGGGTCTCAAAGGCCCAATTAACATCCAATGTTAATTTAATTAAAGTCCAATGAGCTTTTAATTAATTCTTAAGGCATGGACTTTGGCAACCAAAGCCCAATAAGGAATCACCATTTGCCATAAAATTAATTTTGGCCCATTAGGCCCAATTAAATTTTTAAAGTCCCAATTATTCTATTTGGACTTTATGGAATGGTTTTAGGCCTAATTTAGATCCAATCCAATTGTCCTAAACCAACTTGGCCCAACCAAGCCCATTACGCCCAGATACAACAATATTAGCCCAATTCAAAATTAAAGGCTTATTTTAATTAATACAAAATCCAAATTTCACATTAATCTTAATTAAAGTGTATTAGCCACAATTAATTAGTTAAATTAATATTTCCAAAACATCAATTTATCTAATTAATCATGCTTTAATTTAATCAACTTATGTCCACCACAAATTGAAGAAAAATCAATCTAAATCATGCTTCTACACTCACGGCAATATGCACAATTTTATATCCAATTTCGATTTCAATCTAATTAAATCAACAATCAATATACTCATCATGCTTTAAACACATCCAATGGTCTAAAATCAAAAATCACCATGATATACACTAGGGTCAAGTTTTGGCTTTAGCAAGGTAATTGGGGAAAATTTATCCAATCAATTTTTCTCAAATATTAAGATGCATAAATCTAATTCATCATCATCCAAGCTAAACCAAACCATCAATTTGAAGAAATCTTGCTCAAATCAAAAAAACCCCAAATTAAAGTATATAAACCCTAAATTCATTTCATACTCAGAAAAGGCTCTTGATACCATTGTTGGGTTCCTAGAACATGCCAATGATCTTCTAAGTCATGATACGTGTGAATACTAAAAGAAGTTGCGGAAAAACTTACATTGATCGGTTGGATGGATGTATGAAGTTCAAAACTTTTTGTGTTGTTGAAGAGCTCCAAGCTTCTCGTAGTGTTCCAAAATCTTGGGATTAGTTTCCCTAACACCTTGATTGACTCATTGAATGTGCTAGCAAGAAGAAATTTTGAAGCAAAATTTCTAAGGGAGGGAGAAACATTCACGGCAATGAGGGAGGGAGAGAGAGCTATTTCAATTTTTGTTGTGTTTTGATATTCTAGAAATCAATTACCAAATACCAAAATCAAATCTTGGTATATGTCATTCAAATGACAAAAGTGTGTTTTATACGTTACCAAAATCACCACCAACTTCTATCAACCAAAAGTAAATAAAGTTGACTAGTGATGTGAGTTGGTGGGCCCCACTTTAAAATTCAAAATTTGAGTTGGCCCGCTTAACACACTTCGGGCTCGGGTTCGTTTAATTCTGAATTAGCGAATTTTCTGTTGCGACATAATGAAATCAAATTTAACTAAATAATTATGCCTAGCAAAATTATTATTAAAGTCGATTACGAATTAATTCTACATTAATCTGTTCGCCCGAATTAAAATCCAATTTTAATTCTGCGTCGAAATCTAATTTAAATTAATATATCGAATATATTATTTAATCGATTAATTCCAAATTAATCGTTCTCTCTCTTCTAATCGAATTTTATCCCAGATAAATTCTTTTCGTAATTAATCCTAGATTAATTTTCTCTCTCTTGTAATTAATCCCAGATTAATTCTGCTCGAGTCAAACGTCATCGGTGAATCTTTAGGAAGCGACCCATGAGATTCCTGGATATGTTGGCAGTAAATCCGGTCGTCGGACTATCTGAACACGTGCGTACCCGGTACCACGTTCTTACCAATTTACAAGACATGGTTGGCATCTAGCAAAGCACCGTGCCTACCCAATTCTCCAGAAATATTCTTTAAAGGAATACATAATCTATATCAGGCGTAGTATACTAAATATAGCATATTACGATCCAGTATCGGATGTCACATGCTAGGCCTGGGGCTGGAATTGTGTCTGCCCCGTACGAAGCATATATCGGATCACTAGCAACTAGTCTCTTTAATCGGATAATCATAACCTTGTCATATTATCCCGATATTTGCAACATATTAGAGTACCAGTTCGGTATCCATGCGTGATCATCATCTCCATATGACTGAAGTGATACTTCCATCTTGACATCACATCCAATGCACTACGATTCTAAATAAACCCAGAAGAAGTGTACACATAACATGTTAAAGCCTCGGACGACCAAAACCAAAGCGTATTGATTGTCGCAAGTATTAGCGATGTAAGTCTCAGGTTAAGATCAAATACACCTACCCTGATTCGGATTCCTATAGACACATAGTCATACTACCAATGGGATTCTGATGAGTCTATCCAGAGCGAAGCTGTTCCCGTACCATCGGTAAACAGAACCTCATATTACACTTGCATGAGTATCCAATACCCAAATATATGAGAACTATGTCGTTACGCTTCCATAACGCGCACAAGTGTAATAC
This sequence comes from Zanthoxylum bungeanum, assembly GCA_019454045.1. NCBI lineage: Eukaryota > Viridiplantae > Streptophyta > Magnoliopsida > Sapindales > Rutaceae > Zanthoxylum > Zanthoxylum bungeanum. Next base: position 58,605 of record SKCR01036828.1, on the reverse strand, counting down.
TAGTTTATTTCGCATTATCGATGTCCAGTCTCGATAATACTACGACTATGTATATTTAATGATTAGACCTTTAGTGGATTGATACTGTCTCATATCTTATTAATCCGGAACTAATCATAAGGACTTTTATCATTTATATATTCAAGTAATCTAATTACAAAATGATAAAATAGTAATTTCCTTTGTCACACAGTTAATTTGTACAAAAACCACAATGTTTTTTACAAATAGTGATGATATGGGTCATAATTGTCCAACAGTTCCATGAGCATATTTGAGTCTCATCCTATTGTATTTTACATGCCTTCGTCCAACAATACCACAGTACTACAACGTAATACTATCTAATCTATCGGTCGTTACATTTATTAAACTAATACATTAGATATATGTAGTTTAATGAATTATAAATTTCCTTGGGTAGTTTTCTTATTAGTTAATCAGTTGTAATGACTCAATTACATGTTTCTAAAAGAACATATATTAAACGTCTTGAAAGGTTTTAGAGCTCTCAATCTGTTCTGATGGAATGTGGATCAAATATTTTGACTGATTCAAAGAATTTTGATGTGATGTTTTGAAAACTGTATCTTTAAAATTCATTGTGAATTTTTGAATTGTTCAAAGATGTCTGATATGATCAAACTAATGAATTTATGACAATAAGTTCTAATATTATTTAATGAATATGATTATTACTCAATATTATCCTTCTACGATTCCATCGCGATGGAATTGGTGAGTAGGAGGAATCGAATTCTATATGATTTGATTCGTTAGCTCTTGAGTATTATCGAATTAATTTCAATACTCTTGGGATATGCTCCAATAACACTAATTCATCATTGAATTATATCGAACTACAATTTTAAATCTGATTTAATTTGTATCCAATACTAATTCAAATTTAATTCCAAATTAAATAATTACACTTATATTTGTGCCTTTTAGACTTAGATTCTAAATCCAATCTAAATGGGTCTCAAATGTCCAATTAACATCCAATGTTAATTTAATTAAAGTCCAATGAGCTTTTAATTAATTCTTAAGGCATGAACTTTGGCAACCAAAGCCCAATAAGGAATCACCATTTGCCATAGAATTAATTTTGGCCCATTAGGCCCAATTAAATTTTTAAAGTCCCAATTATTATATTTGGACTTTATGGAATTGTTTTAGGCCCAATTTAGATCCAATCCAATTGTCTTAAACCAACTTGGCACAACCAAGCCCATTACGCCCAGATACAACAATATTAGCCCAATTCAAAATTAAAGGCTTATTTTAATTAATACAAAATTCCAAATTTCACATTAATCTTAATTAAAGTGTATTAGCCACAATTAATTAGTTAAATTAATATTTCCAAAACGCCAATTTATCTAATTAATCATGCTTTAATTTAATCAACTTATGTCCACCACAAATTGAAGAAAAATCAATCTAAATCATGCTTCTACACTCACGACAATATGCACAATTTTATATCCAATTTCGATTTCAATCTAATTAAATCAACAATCAATATACTCATCATGCTTTAAACACATCCAATGGTCTAAAATCAAAAATCACCATGATATACACTAGGGTCAAGTTTTGGCTTTAGCAAGGTAATTGGGGAAAATTTATCCAATCAATTTTTCTCAAATATTAAGATGCATAAATCTAATTCATCATCATCCAAGCTCAACCAAACCATCAATTTGAAGAAATCTTGCTCAAATCACAAAAATCCCAAATTAAAGTATATAAACCCTAAATTTATTTCATACTCAGAAAAGGCTCTTGATACCATTGTTGGGTTCCTAGAACATGCCAAGGATCTTCTAAGTCATGATACGTGTGAATACTAAAAGAAGTTGCGGAAAAACTTACATTGATCGGTTGGATGGATGTATGAAGTTTAAATCTTTTTGTGTTGTTGAAGAGCTCCAAGCTTCTCCTAGTGTTCCAAAATCTTGGGATTAGTTTCCCTAACACCTTGGTTGACTCCTTGAATGTGCTAGCAAGAAGAAATTTTGAAGCAAGATTTCTAAGGTATGGAGAAACATTCACGGCAATGAGGGAGAGAGAGAGAGCTATTTCAATTTTTGTTGTGTTTTGATTTTCTAAAAATCAATTACCAAATACCAAAATCAAATCTTGGTATATGTCATTCAAATGAAAAAAGTGTGTTTTATACGTTACCAAAATCACCACCAACTTCTATCAACCAAAAGTAAATAAAGTTGACTAGTGATGTGAGTTGGTGGGCCCCACTTTAAAATTCAAAATTTGAGTTGGCCCGCTTAACACACTTCGGGCTCGGATTCGTTTAATTCTGAATTAGCGAATTTTCTGTTGCGACATAATTAAATCTAATTTAATTAAATAATTATGCCTAGCAAAATTATTATTAAAGTCACTTACGAATTAATTCTAAATTAATCTGTTCGCCCGAATTAAAATCCAATTTTAATTATGCGTCGAAATCTAATTTAAATTAATATATCGAATATATTATTTAATCGATTAATTCCAAATTAATCGTTCTCTCTATACTAATCGAATTTTAACCCACATAAATTCTTTTCGTAATTAATCTTAGATTAATTTTCTCTCTCTTATAATTAATCCCAGATTAATTATGCTCGAGTCAAACATCATCGGTGAATCTTTAGGAAGCGACCCATGAGATTCTTGGATATGTTGGCAGTAAATCCGGTCGTCGGACTATCTGAACACGTGCGTACCCGGTACCACATTCTTACCGATTTACAAGACATGGTTGGCTTCTAGCAAAGCACCGTGCCTACCCAATTTTCTAGAAATATTCTTTAAAGGAATACATAATCTATACCAGGCGTAGTATACTAAGTATAACATATTACGATCCAGTATCGGATGTCACATGCTAGGCCTGTGGCTGGAATTGTGTCTGCCCCGTACGAAGCATATATCGGATCACTAGCAACTAGTCTCTTTAATCGGATAATCATAACCTTGTCATATTATCCCGATATTTGCAACATATTAGAGTACCAGTTCGGTATCCCTGCGTGATCATCATCTCCATATGACTGAAGTGATACTTCTATCTTGACATCACACCCAATACACTACGATTCTAAATAAACCCAGAAGAGGTGTACACATAACATGCTAAAGCCTCGGACGACCAAAACCAAAGCGTATTGATTGTCGCAAGTATAAGCGATGTAAGTCTCAGATTAAGATCAAATACACCTACCCTGATTCGGATTCCCATAGACACATAGTCATACTACCAATGGGATTCTGATGGGTCTATCCAGAGCGAAGCTGTTCCCGTACCATTGGTAAACAGAACCTCATATTACACTTGCATGAGTATCCAATACCCAAATATATGAGAACTATGTCGTTATGCTTCCATAACGCGCACAAGTGTAATACTAGTTTATTCCGCATTATCGATGTCCAGTCTCGATAATACTACGACTATGTATATTTAATGATTAAACCTTTAGTGGATTGATACTGTCTCATATCTTATTAATCTGGAACTAATCATAAGGACTTTTATCATTTATATATTCAAGTAATCTAATTACAAAATGATAAAATAGCAATTTCCTTTGTCACACAGTTAATTTGTACAAAAACCACAATGTTTTTTACAAATAGTGATGCTATGGGTCATAATTGTCCAACAGTTCCATGAGCATATTTGAGTCTCATCCTATTGTATTTTACATGCCTTCGTCCAACAATACCACAGTACTACAACGTAATATTATCTAATCTATCGGTCGTTACATTTATTAAACTAATACATTAGATATATGTAGTTTAATGAATTATAAATTTCCTTGGGTAGTTTTCTTATTAGTTAATCAGGTTGTAATGACTCAATTACATGTTTCTGAAAGAACATATATTAAACGTCTTGAAAGGTTCTAGATCTCTCAATCTGTTCTGATGAAATGTGGATCAAATATTTTGACTGATTCAAAGAATCTTGATCTGATGTTTTGAAAACTGTATCTTTAAAATTCACTGTGAATTTTTGAATTGTTCAAAGATGTCTGATATGATCAAACTGATCAATTTATGACAATAAGTTCTAATATTATTTAATGAATATGACTCTTACTCAATATTATCCTTCTACGATTCCATCGTGATGGAATTGGTGAGTATGAGGAATCGAATTCTATATGATTTGATTCGTTAGCTCTTGAGTATTATCGAATTAATTTCAATACTCTTGGGATATGCTCCAATAACACTAATTCATCCTTTTAATTAAGGTTTCATTAGTTTCTACAATTACGTATATGATATGTATAAGTAGAAAATTTGAATCTTGAAAAGTTGGGGATTTGAATCTTTCTTTTGTATAATGATTGTGCAATTGAAAGTACTTGCGCCTCGGAGATACAAGTAAAAGTTTGTCATTTATTCTATTTAATAGAATCTTGTATTCTATTTGATAGAATATCTTTTTCTATGATCTCGAGAAATAAAGTGGTTTTATTACTTGGTGTGTAACATTGGATGTTGACGATTGTAGAAACGACTTGACTTATTGAAGTCAAATGTGAGAGTGATAAACTATAAATGGAGCTACATAATTAATTAGATGAAAAGACCATTATACATCTTCCATATAAGTCTAATAGGATGTCAGAATCATTTTTGAATAATTTGATACTTAATGGTTCGACTATTTTCTTATTGAAGAAAATTATCCTATAACTTATAGTAGAAGTGATATCTGATATCGATTCCCGAAGTTAGTATTAAATCATATATCTAAGATTAATCATAGCTTACTATATTCAATTTTTGAACTTGATTGAGCTTTAATTATGAATTGTTCAAAAAATATGCAAATGGTTTGCGCAACAAAAGTAAAGTGTAATATCCCGAATTTTTTTCGGAATAATTTTGGAAGGGTTTGAATTAAAGTTAGGATTTGGAACTTGATGATATTTAAGAATAAGAGCTTATGTGTTGGAAGATAGATCAGAATGCTTTAAAGTGAAGCTTTATAGCATTGGAAAATGCTTGGTTTCGAGAATCGATTACGTGATTCATGCTTATATCATTATACGCGTAAAAATTTATTATTTCGGCTATAAAAATAGAAACCGGACTCCAATTGATCTGGTTCTTGAACTATTCGACTCTTTTTATCAAGACGAACAACTTTCGTGTTGATCATTTTTCGAAATTTACATCAGAAGAGCTTCCAAAATATGAATTTATGTAAAAAGCCGCATGGCAATGACCTGACAGTAATTTTATGAGGGTCATATTGTAATTTTTGAAAACTTTTCTATAAATACTTTGAAGTTTCTTATTATCACAAAAATTGAATAACATCTCAAACTCTACCACCAGACCAGCCCCTACCCCCCACGCGTCCCCAAAAATTGATTTTGGGAACTCTTGGTTGCGCCGGCGGCCTGCCGGCCATCGCCGGCCAGCGTCACGTGCCGGCCACCCCTATATCTTTTGGTGCCCGGCAGATGTACCAGGACGCCGGCAAAGGCGAGAAAGAGAGAGAAAAACACACTGGCATGGGTTTTTTGATCCCAACTTATCGCTTGATTTCATGGCCATAGCCAATCGCCAAATCAAAGCTCTCAGAAAGTACTACAAGTTGGCGGTGACAGTTTTTCCAATATGTGCATGGTTGCATGCGAAAAGAGAAAGCGATGGTGAAAAATGATCCATGAATGAACAATAGATTTGATCAAAATTCCATCGATTCCAGTGTATTCGTAGGATCATTTGGAGTCCGCATATGCCCTCGAAATTTCGGTAAGACCTTCCGGTAAAAATTCGCTAATTTCAAGTTTGTCATTATATGTTCAGATGTTTCCAGTAGCTTCGTAGAGTAGTGTAATTGTATAAATTGAATTGTTTGAGCATGAGTATATTGAATATGTGTATATAGTAGAATCCGAGTGAAAATGGAATGAATTGGATCGATCCAATAGATTATAAAAGTTTCTGATAAAAGTAGGTTTTGCGTGTATTGATGTATTTTGATTGTAATGATAGTTATGAGTATATATATGATTATATGATAATGTTTAGATAAATCTGTGTAGGTTCAGAGGGTTCAGGACCTATCCGTAGTGTTTGCGAAAATGTTTTCAGAAGATTTTCTAAACATACGTAAACAGAGGATTTAAGTTAACTGATGACTCGGATTAGTTTGTAATGATGTTTTAAGGTTATTGAAACTGAAATCATTGAAATCAGACTTAATCTGATAGCCCCAGAAAGATCCAGAATTTTATCACAATTAAGTCAATAATTTCATAAGTCGTAATTCTGACAGTGTTTCGCCATTTAATTTAATAGATTTGACTAGGACCTGGAGTGCTCGCGAAGCCAGGTAAGTAATCCATGCGATGAATACTTGAAATGTTGATTCGTGTTTAATATATATATTATATATATATATATATATATAAATAGTTAAAGAGTTTAGGATAAAATGAGGATATTAATATATGGTTTTAGGAACGGAGTTCAAGGTTATGTATAGTTAAGTTAATCGGCCACCACAGGTATGGACTTTTGTTATTGTTATGATATGAAGTGAGATATATGATGAGCTTAATGTCTATTTGTATGTATGGATATACGTAAGTGTATGAACCTATAATGGTATGTATACGTGTATGTAAATGAATATGTATATGTATAAGTTTATGAACACGTATTCGTATAGGTATATAATGACAAGATATGTATGATTTGAATATATAAAATCGGTAAATGGAACAAGTTATGATTCCTGAATTTGTATTAGCATATTTATTTGTACACTATTTGAATAAGTTGTTATCGTCCATACATGCAAGTTATCTATAAGAAGGTTGGGTTCGTTAAGTGTGATAAGAAATAGGTATATGATAAGTTCTTTCTTAATGGACATGTTTAATTGATAAGTTTCGGTACCAAATGTTACTAAATAGAAATTCAGAAACTGAGTGTGTTGATCGATAAACGAAAAAAATGAGGATTGTTAAAGATTTAGTATTTGAATTGTAGTTATGTGTATTCATATGATTGAAATATACGTGAGTATATGAGTATTTGGATGATAACTTGGAGTGTTTATCGTGCATGTATTTATGTATAAGAAATCATTCGATGAGTTTGTGTTACGTGATATGTGCGAATGTGTGTATGTTTAATTGGTCGATAACTTCGTGTTGTAGTAGCCGAGTGTAGGCATTGCATTTTTGCATGTGAAACCCGATGATGAGTCTCATTTGGAGGCACTACCTTTTAAGTAACGGAAGCCGCGGGAAACGGACATCGGAAGGGAAAAGATGGAAATCAGTACTTTGTCGAATTTTACTCGCTTGTTTAGCTTCGGGCTCGCTGGTGGACCTCCGTTTTAAAGCACATTTAGCCTAAAAAAATCCGCAAACCACTTAACCTCGGCCCAAAACCCCTGCAAACCCCTTGGCCTTGACCTAAAATCCCCGCAAGCCCACACACCTAGCCCACACAAACCAAACCCACCAAGCCAAGCCCACTCACGCCCAAGGGAAGCCCACACGCCCAAGGCCCTCAAAATACAACCCAAATTAAATAAAATAATTAATTAAATCATATACCAAATTAAATAAAATAATTAATTAAATATATATTTAACACATGTGTAATAAATAAAACAAATAAAATATAAATAATCACCTACCAAATAATAAAATACTTACACAAATTAAAGAAATTGCATGCCTAATAAAGATAAATCAAATATATTATATACCCAACTTAACAAATATCATACCTAATAAAATCAATCATACCAATTTAAATATATTGTATTCCAAATCTAGCCAAGACATGTCCCCCAATCAAATCCATTGCTTTCCTTGTCTAACACCAAATCATATCCATTTTTAATTAGCCAAATCCCTTTCCTTGTCAAGCCTAGCCTTTGTCTATAAAAGAAACACTTTTCCAAAACACTCCCCTAGCTCCTCTCATTGAACTCACGACAAAAGAATAAACAAACATCAAGAGCCCCTCATGCACAAAGCCACAAACAAATTCACGTAAGCAAGCCCCCTTTGACTAGCCAAATACTCACGGCACCCTTCCCTCAAAGCCACCTGCCACCCTAAAGATTCACTCACGTTGCTGCCTCCTCAAAGCCAGAACACTGCCATCACGCCCATTCTTCACGCACAAAACCATGCCTTCACACCCACTATCACGCACCAAGGTCCCTTAAACGCCATCTGCCCTCACGCCCATTACTTCCACTAGCCTCAACTCCACTTCACGCCTCTCTCAACATACTGCCAAAAAAATAGCCCCTAAAATAATCGCACCAGTGAACAAAAAACTGCCTCTGGAACCCTTCCAAAACAGCAGCCCCTAGCCTTCAAAAATCGCCAAAACAGTAGCCTAAATTACCAAACACAGTGACCAAAGAACGGCAGGAAAATAGCATCAAAACGGAGTCAAAAATAGTAGCTTGAGCAGCGGAACAGCGAGGTAAAACGCAAACCAGTGAACCGGAAAAGTTGCGGAGTGATAGCCCTTCTGACGGCCGTGAAATGCAAGTCCGAAAGTCGAAATAAAAGGTTAGACCTGAGGGTATTTTCCACATTCGTTTTCTGTTTTATTTTCATTATTTATTGAGTATTGTTAGCATGATTGTTATGTTAAAATGCATGTTGTGGCCCTTAAGTAGATAATTATGCATGGATTACGAAATATTGTATGTTGTGGCTTTGGAATAAAATGAAAGATGTGTCAACTCTCACGGTATATCGGATGGAAACCCAGACATAAATTCCATAGCCGATTCCGAATGGACGGTAGTATGATCTGTACTCGGGATACAATTCCACGTACCGCTTGAGTAAATGGCACATTCTTTTGTTTTATGTTGCTTTGATTTATTTATTATTCGTCATTTAAATTCCACATATTACTTGTTTATGTAATTATGTGATCGAGCGCATGGGCTTAGTAAGTCGGATTAAAGGTCCCCTATTTGGAGGGGTTAAAATCCTTTACCACGATGCTTTGCCACGCCGGTTGATGTGTGTTCGGTTGGATGTAAGATATGTCCAATCGGGCATACTAAGTTTGATATTATTGTCTTTATTCTTTATATGCATGATGCGATTGAGCGCATGGGCTTAGTAAGTCGGATTAAAGGTCCCCTGTTTGGAGGGGTTAAAATCCTTTACCACAATGCTTTGCCGCGCAGATTGATGTATATTCGTTTGAATGTAAGATGTGTTCAATCGGGTATACGAAGTTTCATATAGTTATCATTGTCTTTGTACGCATTGTAATGAAAGGCGCACGAGCTTATTGTGTTGGATTAAAAGGTTCTCCATTTGGGGGAAGAAAAGCCTAAAATGCTACCTTTACCACGATATTTGTCGTGTCTTTCATCTATTGATTGCATCATTTACCTTAGTCTTGGCTTAAAGTAGTATAATTAATATATCCATGTTATGATAGCATTTGAGTATTATTTCTTGTAGTATATCGGATGGAAACCCAGACATAAATTCCGTAGTTGATTCCGAATGGACGGTAATGCGGTCTGTACTTGGGATACAATTCCACGTACCACTTGGAAAAGTGCTCACATATGTGTTTGTGTCCATATTAGTTATCTTCTTTTTCACCACGTCATATCATGCTTACTTTAATGCCTAATTGCATCCTTAAGTGTCTTTTTGCATTATGTACTTAGTTGACTCTTTTATTTATGCATGGACATGTAATGGCTATTTGTTTATGATATGTCTATGAAATCACATGTTCGCCATTATTTGATTCGCCTTTATGTGTGCTTGTGTGGTTAGTGTGTGCTTGTGTTTCCATGAATACAATATGACAATGAAGTTGTATGTTCGTTGCTACTTTGATGTACTTTCAAGCATGCAATCTTAGATGTGAAATATATGCAAATTTAGGTGTAAGTTTTATTTTTGTGCATATGGATTTAGAAGCATGATACTCTTGGAAATAAGTGTTACTTAAGCTTGATTAAATTATTACACAAATCCTTTCATTACAAGTGACATAAGTAATGGACCATTCCGAACCCAACGGTTTGAGGTCTTCCCTTGCGAGGGGTGAGTGCGGCCTTAAATCTTATTTTCCCGGTTCACACCGGGTGGCGACTCCATTATTCTTCGGTTTAGTCCCCCGTGGCTACTCTGTACTCCCGACCGGGCCGCGTGCCTAGAACATCATCCGTCGCCCAGTTTCTGTGTCCCACAGTCTGGCGACTCCACTGGGGATAGAGAATCGGCCCCGAAATATTGTCTTGTTATGTTTGGATTTATGTTCTAATTGACCGTGTCTATAGTGGATAAAATGGGGGTTTAATCAAGGGCATTTTGAGGCTAGGTAATGGTTTGGTGTCTTCCTTCATTCACTACATTTCTAGAAGGAAAAGCTGTGAAGGCACCTATATAGCCATCTACCCGTAGCCTATTGTGATGGACTAATTTGGAGGACTCGTTGTTTATTCCTGTCACCATGCGATAAGAGCCTAAGAGGCTATGGTACTTAAGAGAGCCTCGCTCCACCTTCCCTCTGGGGAATCTACAACGGGAAATCCATTTGACAGTCAGTCACACACTAGAGCTCATTGGCACGTACCTTAGTGTATAAAAAAGGTGCGCTCACTTGGTCGCTCGAACCCTTGATTGATGAGACCTAGTTGTGGGCCATCCTTCGCCGGTGAGAGCCTTTGTCTACACTCTTGCGAACCCACCCATAGACAGGGGTTGTATGGTTAAAGTAACAATTATTTCCTTGAGTATGTGCTTGTGGACCATCCTCATTTGGATGCAGTTGGACTATCGTCAGAAATGCGAACTTGCTGGGCCATTTAAACTGGGGCGAGTTGTACCTTATGACCATTAGGCCCAAAGCTTCTGAAATGTTGATGGGCCATTCTGTAGAAATCATTGTTTTATGTTTGCGTTATCTTTCTTTTATGCTTGTGTTTGGGAACATCGTCGTTTGGATCCATTTGGACCATTTGTCATGGGATGTGGGCTTGTTGAGCCATTTAAACTGGGACAAGAACGTATCTTATGACGATTGGGCCAAAGGCTTGTAAATATTGATGGGCCATTTTGTGCTTATGTTTAGGAACATTATCATTTGGATACGGTTGGACTTCTTGCCATGAGATGTGAACTTGTTGGGCCATTTAAACTGGGACGAGTTCACTCCTATGATAGTTAGCCCAAAAGCTTCTAAAATGATGATGGTCCAATTTGTATGAAAATTTTAATAAATTGATATATTCATTGTATCACATGCGTCTCATTCATTTCATGCATACACACATCATGCTAACCCCTTGTGTTCTAAAAAGCCATCATAGATTCCTGTTGGTTGGGAAGAGTGAAGACTCACTAAAAGACCGGTAAAATTATGAGTACATCCGATAACGAGGTATCCCAGATAGATCAGTTAGAAAATGGTTTCGCCAAGATTACCGAACAGTTGCAAGCCTTGACTATTGCAATGGCAAATGGTTGTGTGCCCCGTGCTAGGGGAAATTCTGAGAATGTGAGGCGCGAGGAGCCTCCGAATGGATTGGGGGATGATATCCCATTTTTGATGACGACATGGCAGAGTATGCGACAGGAAAAATGATTGGGTCTCAGGCAGAATTTCAGAAGCTTCGGGATCAGGTTGAGTCAGTTACCCGCAAAATGAGGGGTAAACATGAAGAGTTGTTAGATTATGAGGCAATGACCTTCGGAGAACAGCTGTCAGCTCAGTTTAAAATACCCGACATGGCCAAGTTTAATGGGAATGGAGACCCGAGAGTCCATCTGCAGCAATATGTCTCAGTCATGAGTTCAGTAGGCCTATCACAGCGCCAACTCCAAAAGATTTTTGGGATGTCACTCGAGGGGGCACCTGTGGTTTGGTTTCATAGCCTTGAGAAGAAGGTTAAGGAAGATTTGAGGGAACTAGCTGATGCTTTTCTGAAGCAGTGTGTTACAGACTTAGAGATTGACTTGTCACTTCGTGATTTGGAGAACACTACGCATAAGCCAGAGGAAAGTTTCAAAGAGTATGTGGATCGCTGGAGAAGCCAGCTTTTGAAAATGGAGACACGGCCCTCAGAGAAGGTTCAAATCAAAATGATCATCAAGGGCACCAAGCTCTCTATTTATAGTAAGCTGAGGAAGATGACTTGATGATTTCTGATTTTCGACAGTTGAGGGAAACTGTCATGGATATTGAGGAAGAAGAGGCTGAAAACAGAAAGTTTTATGGCCAGAATAGAAGAACTTTTGGGGGGCCTTCTGAGACCAAGCCCGCTACTACTGCGAGGTCGCTACCGTCAAGAACAGGCGATTCTCCAATCTTAGTAGACCTTTGTCAAATGTATTTGAAAAGCTGAAAATGCAAGGACTTCTAAAACCTTTGGAACCTAGGCCATTTCCGAACCCTGTGCCACCATACCTCAACCTAAACCAGTATTGTCACTTCCATCAAGAAAAAGGCCATGGCACCGACAACTGTACCCGTCTTAGGCATGAGGTCCAAAACCTCATTGACTCCCATAAAATATCCAATCCAGAAAAAGAACAACCCAACACACACATGAACCCTCAACCATAAAGCCACTCAACCACCCAGGCTTCTTGCATTAAGATAAGGGATAACAGTGAAGAACCATAGGCCAAGGAAAAAGGCAATGTTGCGAATGATGAAGATATTCCTCCTAGTTTATTTGATCCTGCATTTTTAATAAAGGCATTGATTTTGTCTATTTGTTCGAACCTTTTTCTTAATGATAATAAAGACGTTCGTTTCGCTGAATCTCTTCTGCAATATGAATATTTGAGAAAAGCATTCAACCTTGCTGCTATGAAATTCAGTGATGTTTAGAACTCGGGGAATCCTCAGAATAAGCAAGCAGAAAAGATAAGGTAGCCATTCAGAAATTGGGAAATGGGGGCAGTAAGAATATCAGACTTGGAAGGGAATTAGTTCACCAAGCCGATCAACGTAGACAGATTGAAGCAGTGGCTCGCCTGAGGAAAAGAAGACTGAGCAGTCACCAAGAGAATTGGCAGAAGACCTAACCCGACGGGATAGGAACATTCATGCATGCATACATGTAACACATTTTGCATCTTTTTTTGTTTGTTTTGTTTTGTGTTCACATGTTTTGAAGAAGAAAAGAGAAAACGACAAAGAACAAGCTAATCAGAAATGGTAAAAAGAACAGTATCGGATTTGGGTAATAATCCCAGGGTTGAGGCCCATTTGAGTTTGAGTTTTGGGTATGGCACTCTGGGGGGCGAGGCCCACATTAGCATCAACATCAGTCTTGCCGGCTATGGCAATCTGGGGGGCGAGGCCCACTTCATTATCAGTAGCTTGGGGACGAGTCTGGGGGCGAGGCCCACATCAGTATCAGTCTGGGGGCGAGGCCCATATCAGTATCAATTGATGGCGAGGCCCACGTCAGTTTGAGGTCGAAGGACCACTACATCGGTAACAGTTTCGGGAGCAAGGCTCAGGGGAATAAAGCCCACATTCAACACAGTTCGGGAATAAAGCCCACAGTCAGCTCATATAAGGGAATAAAGCCCACATCAAACACAGTTCGAGAATAAAGCCCACAGTCAGCTCAGATCGGGGGTAAAGCCCACATTCAGTACAATTCAGGAACAAAGCCCACAGTCAGCTAAGTTCGGGGATAAAGCCCACATTCAGTACAGTTCGGGAACAAGGCCTAGGGAATAAAGCCTTCAATCAGTACAGTTCGGGAACCAGGCCCACAGTCAACATAATTCGGGAATACAGCCCAGAGGAATAAAGCTCTCTCTCAGCACAGTTCAGGAATACAGCCCAGGAGAATAAAGCTCTCTCTCAGCACAGTTCGGGAATATAGCCCAGGAGAATAAAGCTCTCTCTCAGTTCGGGAATACAGCCCAAGGGAATAAAGCCATCTCTCAACACAGTTTGGAAAAAAGCCCAGAGGAATAAAGCGCACTTTCAAAGCAGTTCGGGAATAAGGCCCAGGGGAATAAAGCTCTATTTTAACACAGCTCAGGAATAAGGCCCAAGGGAATAAAGCCATATCTCTACACAGTTCGGGAAAAAACCTAGAGGAATAAAGCCCACTTACGAAACAGTTCGGGAATACAGCCCAGGAGAAGGAAGCTCTCTCTCAACGCAGTTTGGGAATAAAGCCCAAAGGTCAAAGAATCTCATGATAACAAGTAAGTTAAGCACAGCTGGTGAGCCAGGTAAGTAAAAAATGCATTGCATAACTTTGATAGGATTGTTCAAAGTCACACAGTGCACAAGTCCCATCAAAGTGGGGGCGACTGTAGGCATTGCATTTTTGCATGTGAAACCCGATGATGAGTCTCATTTGGAGGCAATACCTTTTAAGTCACAGAAGCCGCGGGAAACGGACGTCGGAAGGGAAAAGATGGAAATCAGTACTTTGTCGAATTTTACTCGCTTGTTTAGCTTCGGGCTCGCTGGTGGACCTCCGTTTTAAAGCACATTTAGCCTAAAAAAATCCGCAAACCACTTAACCTCGGCCCAAAACCCCCCGCAAACCCCTTGGCCTTGACCTAAAACCCCTGCAAGCCCACACACCTAGTCCACACAAACCAAACCCACCAAGCCAAGCCCATTCACGCCCAAGGGAAGCCCACACGCCCAAGGCCCTCAAAATACAACCCAAATTAAATAAAATAATTAATTAAATCATATACCAAATTAAATAAAATAATTAATTAAATATATATTTAACACATGTGTAATTAAATAAAACAAATAAAATCTAAATAATCACCTACCAAAATAATAAAATACTTACACAAATTAAAGAAATTGCATGCCTAATAAAGATAAATCAAATATATTATATACCCAACTTAACAAATATCATGCCTAATTAAAATAAATCATACCAATTTAAATATATTGTATTCCTAATCTAGCCAAGACATGTCCCCCAATCAAATCAATTTCTTTCCTTGTCTAACACCAAATCATATCCCTTTTTATTTAGCCAAATCCCTTTCCTTGTCAAGCCTAGCCTTTGTCTATAAAAGAAACACTTTTCCAAGACACTCCCCTGGCTCCTCTCATTGAACTCACGGCAAAAGAATAAACAAACATCAAGAGCCCCTCATGCACAAAGCCACAAACAAATTCACGTAAGCAAGCCCCCTTTGACTAGCCAAATACTCACGACACCCTTCCCTCAAAGCCACCTGCCACCCTAAAGATTCACTCACGTTGCTGCCTCCTCAAAGCCAGAACACTGCCCTCACGCCCATTCTTCACGCACAAAACCCTGCCTTCACGCCCACTATCACGCACCAAGGTCCCTTAAACGCCATATGCCCTCACGCCCATTACTTCCACTAGCCTCAAATCCACTTCACGCCTTTCTCAACATACTGCCACGAGATGTTGCATGTTGTGATGAACTTGTTGATGTATGCATGTGAATTTAGAAGCATGATACTCTTGGAAATAAGTGTTACTTAAACTTGATTAAATTATTACATAAATCATTTCATTACATGTGACATAAGTAAGGGACCATTCCGAAGCCAACGGTTTGAGGTCTTCCCTTGCGAGGGGTGAGTGCGGCCTTAAATCTCATTTTCCCGGTTCACACCGGGTGGCGACTCCATGTTATTTCGTACTCCCAACTAGGCCGCGAGCCTCGAACAGCGTCGTCAGTTTCTGTTGTCTACAGTCTGGCGACTCCACTGGAGATAGAGAATCGGCCCCGAATATTGTCTTGTAATGTTTGGATTTATGTTTTAATTGACCGTGTCTATAGTGGATAAAATGGGGGTTTAATAAAAGGCATTTTAAGGCTAGGTAATAGTTTGGTGTCTTCCTTCATTCACTACCTTTCCAGAAGGAAAAGCTGTGAAGGCACATATATGGCCATCTACTCGTAGCCTATTGTGATGGACTAATTTGGAGGACTCGTTGTTTACTCCTGACACCAAGCGATAAGAGCCTAAGAGGCTTGGGTATTTAAGTGAGCCTCGCTCCACCTTCCCTCTGGGGAATCTACAACGGGAAATCCATTTGACAATCTGTCACACACCATAGCTCATTGGCACGTACCTTAGTGTATAAAAAATGGTGCGCTCACTTGGTTGCTCGAACCCTTGATTGGGGAGACCTAGTTGTGGGCCATCCTTCGCCGATGAGAGCCTTTGTCTATACTCTTGTGAACCCACCCATAGACCGGGGTTGTATGGTTAAAGTAACAATTATTTCCTTGAGTATGTGCTTGTGGACCATCCTCATTTGGATGCAGTTGGACCATTGTCAGAAATGCGGACTTGCTGGGCCATTTAAACTGGGGCAAGTTCGTACCTTATGACCATTGGGAGAAAGCTTTTGAAATGTTGATGGGCCATTCTGTAGAAATTATTACTCTATGTTTGCATTATCTTTCTTTTATGCTTGTGCTTGGGAACATCATCGTTTGGATCCATTTGGACCATTGTCATGAGATGTGAACTCGTTGGGCCATTTAAACTGGGACGAGTTCATTCCTATGACAGTTAGCCCAAAAGCTTCTAAAATGATAATGGGCCGACTTGTTTGAAAATTTTAGTTGATTTAGTATGTTATATATGTTACATGCATCTCATGCACCCCATGCATACATACATCATGTTAACCCTTGTGTTCTGAAAGCCATCATAGATTCCCGTTGGGTTAGAAAAAAGGGAAGACTCACCAAAATACTGAGAACAGACATGAGTGAATCAGATATTGAGGTATCCAGGATAGATCATTTGGAAAATGGTTTCGCCAAGATTACTGAACAGTTGCAAGCCTTGACTACTGCCATGACAAATACGGCTGTGCCCCGTGCTGGGGGAAATTCTGAGAATGTGAGGCGTGATGAGCCTTCGAATGGGTTGGGGGATGATGTCCCCACTTTTGATGATGACATGGCAGAATATGCAACAGGCAGAGTGATTGGGTCTCAGGCAGAATTTCAGAAGCTTCGGGATCAGGTTGAAACAGTTACCCGCAAAATGAGGGGTAAGAACGAGGATTTGCTAGATTATGAGGCAATGACCTTCGGAGAACAGCTGCCACCCAGTTTAAAATGCCCGACATGGCCAAGTTTAATGGGAACGGAGACCCGAGGGTCCATCTGCAGCAATATGTCTCAGTCATGAGTTCAATGGGCCTATCACAGCGCCGAGTCCAAAAGATGTTTGGGATGTCACTCGAGGGGGCACATGTGGTTTGGTATCATAGCCTTAAGAAGAAGGTTAATGAAGATTGGAAGGAACTAGCTGATGCTTTTCTGAAGCAGTATGTTACAGACTTAGAGATTGACCTGTCACTCCGTGATTTGGAGAACACTAAGCAGAAGCCGGAAGAAAGCTTCAAGGAGTATGTAGACCGCTGGAGAAGCCAGCTTCTGAAAATGCAGACTTGGCCCTCTGAGAAGGACCAGATTAAAATGATCATCAAGGGCACTAAGCCCTCGATCTACAACAAGTTGAGGAGGATGACCTCCATGATTGTTGATTTCCGACAGTTGAGGGAAACTGTCATGGACATTGAAGAAGAGGAGGCGGAAAACCGGAAGTTTTATGGCCAGAATAGAAGGAATTTTAGGGGACATCCTGAAGCCAAGTCTTCCAGTGCTGAGGTCACTGCCATCAGGAACAGACGTTTCTCCAACTTGGGTAGACCTCTATCAAAGGTGTTTGAGAAATTGAAGATGCAAGGACTCCTGAAACCCTTGGAACCTAAACCACTCCCCAGCCATGTGCCGCACTACCTTGACTTGAACTTATTCTGTTATTTTCACCAGCAAAAGGGTCACGAAACTGACAACTACCCCCGCCTTAGGCATGAGATCCAAGATCTGATTGACACCCACAAAATACCTGACCCAGAAAGAGAGCAACCCAGCATGCACAGGAATCCTCTACCAAATTACCACTCCGTCCCACCACCATGATCAACTTTGGCTTGCCTGAAACCTTTGTCCTCCAAACCCTCAACCACCAAGCTTCTCACATGGGGATAAGGGATCATAACAACGAAGAACCAGAGGCTGAGGAAGAAGGCACTGCTGTTTCTCCAAGTTTATCCGGCATTTTTAATAAAGACATTGATTTTGTTTGCTTGTTCAAACCTTTTCTCAACAATAATAAAGAAGTTTACTTCGCTTACTTACCTGAATCTCAACTTCTCAACTTGCAACATGAGTGCATGTGACAAAAGCATTCAATCTTGGTACTATGATACTCAGAACGTAGGGAATCCTCAGAAGAAGCAAGCAGAAAAGATAAGTTGGCCATTCAGAAATTGGGAAATGAAGACAGTGAGACTGTTAGACTTGGAAAGGGAATGAGTTCACAGAACCAATTAGTGTAGACAGATTGAAGCAGTACTTTGCCTAAGGAAGAGAAGACCGGGCTGTCAGTAAGGGAATTGACCGAAGACCTAACCAATGGGATAGGAAACTCATGCATACATGCATACACATAACACATTTTGCATCCTTTTTTGTGTTTGTTTTGTTTTATATTAACAGGTTTCGAAGAAAGAAAGAGAGAAAAGCAGCAAAGGCAAGCTAGTCAGAAACAGCAACAGTACAGTTTCAGGACGAATCCAGGGAATGAATCTCTCAGAAGAATTTTGGAATGAATCCGGGAATGAATCTCTCAGATTTTGGAACGAATCCAGGGAATGAATCTCTCAGAATTTGGAATGGATCCAGGGAATGAATCTCTCAGAGTTTGGAACGAATCCAGGGAATGAATCTCTCAGTATTTTGTAACGAATCGAGGGAATGAATCTCTCAGAATTTGGAATGAATCCAGGGAATGAATCTCTCAGAATTTGGAATGCATCCAAGGAATGAATCTCTCAGAATTTGGAATGAATCCGGGAATGAATCTCTCAGATTTTGGAACGAATCCAGGGAATGAATTCTCAGAATTTAGAATGAATCCAGGGAATGAATCTCTCAGATTTGGAATGGATCCAAGGAATGAATCTCTCAGTATTTTGGAACGAATCCAGAGAATGAATCTCTCAAGAATTTGGAATGAATCCGGGGAATGAATCTCTCAGATTTTGGAACGAATCCAAGGAATGAATCTCTCAGAATTTTGGAATGAATCCAGGAATGAATCTCGAGGGTCAAGGCCCACATCAGTATCAGTCTGGGGGCGAGGCCCATATCAATAGCAGTTAGAGCCGAGGCCCACTTCAGCATCAGTTTTGGGGATGAGTCCCAGGGTCGAGGCCCACATCACTATCAGTTTTGGGGATGAGTCCCAGGGTCGAGGCCCACATCACTATCATTTTTGGGGATGAGTCCTAGGGTTGAGGCCCATTGCATCACAAGCCGAGAATGACACTCCAAGAATGGAAACACGGTTCGGGAATGGACCACCTCACGGTAACGGTTCGAGAATGGACCACATCACAGCGGTTCGGGAATGAACCAGGGGTCGCAGCACTTCACCACCCAAATCAACTCAAACGTGGAAAGTCAAGTGGCAGTTGGCGCGCCAGGTAAGTGAAAATGCATTGCATAACTTTGATAGGATTGTCACTGTTGCACATTACACAAGTCCCATCAAAGTGGGGGGACTGTAGGCACTGCATTTTTGCATATAAGTCCCTATGATGAGTCTCATTTGGAGGCACTACCTTTTAAGTCACGGAAGTCACGAGAAACGGACGTCGGAAGGGAAATTTAGAATAAATACGTCTCGGATTCATTTCACAAGTTCACTATTTTCATTCGTGCTGCGTTCGTTACTTTGTTCGAACGTCAAACAGATTGCGGCGTTCGTGCCGCGTTCGAGGAGGCCTTCGAACGGTGTCGGTAATTATGGTTTTGCTGCTAGCCTCACACCCAAGCCCAATTAACCCACCAAAGCCCATAAAACACATCCCAATTAATAAAACACATTTAAAACATGGCATGGAAATTAAATTAAATCTTAATTAAATTAAACATTGAATTAAATAAAATATTTAAACCATTAACAATTAAATAAAACATAAAATATAATCATACCTAATTAAGACAAATCAAATATATTAACTTCCTAACTAAACAAAATCACAAACTAAATTAAAAAGATGTCATGCCTAATTAAAATCAATCATAACCAATTAAAAATATTGTATTCCTAATCTAAACCAAATTTGTCCCCCATCAAATCCCTTGTTTTCCTTGTCCAACACCAATCAAATCCTCCATTTAATGCCAAATCCCTTCCTTGTGAGACAAGGTGAAGCCCTAGCCATTCTCTATATACAACACATCTCAAGGCATTCCCCTCCCCTAGTGCACGCCCATTACAAGAAAAAAAGCAAAGAATTTCCAACCCCTTTCCCCTAGCTCATTCACACAAGAAACACCCAAGCTCATACATACAACTCACACGAAAATCACAACACACACAAGAAACACCCAAAGCTTATGACACAACTCTCCTCACTCTCAATAATCGAAGATCACAAACCAAAGAACCCTCATTGCCTTGACCAAAACACATCCCGAACAGCCCATTTATCTCATCAAAACAGCCCCCGAACCACACCATAACACCACCGAAAATCACAACCAAAAGAGTAGCCAAAACATCCCAAGAACAGTAACTAAAATACAACAGCAGACAGTAGAAAATGGCAGCGAATCGGAGTCAAAAGCAGCAGCAAAAGACGGAGAACGACGACTCCAAACGTGAAACAACGAACGAGAGCAGTGAACCAGTGAACCGGAAGAGTTGCGGAGCATCCACCCTCCGACAATCGTGTGCCGTACATCCGAGAGGTGATTTAAAGGGTTAGACCTGAGGTACTTTTCACACTCATCTTTATTTGATTTTTGTATTTATCTTGATCGTATTTTATTATTTATTGAATCTTGTTTGTGTATGATGTGTGTTATGGGTATGGGATGAATGGAAAAGTGTCGTCTCTTGTGGTATATAGGATAGAAACCCGGACATAAATTTCATAGCCGATTCCGAATGGACGGTAGTATGATCTGTACGTCGGGATACAACTCCACGTACCATTTGAGTAAACGGCACACTCTTTTGCTTTATGTGCTTCGGTTTATTTATTTTTCGTTATTTGAATTCTGCATGTTACTTTTGTATGTGTGATACAACCGAGCGCATGGGCTTAGTAAGTCGGATTAAAGGTCCCCTATTTGGAGGGGTTAAAATCCTTTACCACGATGTTTGCCGCGCCGGTTGATGTGTGTTCGGTTGAATGCAAGATATGTTCAAATCGGATATACTAAGTTTGATATGATTGTCTTTATTTTTATATGCATTGAGATAAGCGCATGGGCTTAGTAAGTGCGATGAAAGGTCCTCTAATTGAAGAGGTTAAAATCCTTTGCCACGATGCTTTGCCGCGTCTCGTATTTCGCTATTTGGTTTTTTATGTATGTATTGCATCACATTTTGTGCATCAGGTCTGTTCCCGTTCGAACGCGTTATCAAACGCTATACGAACGTGACCCTTCTGTTTTCTGTTCGAACGCGTTTTACAAACGCTACTCGAACGCGCATGCATTTTGTTTCATCAGGTCTGGATCGGTTCAAACGCGTTATCGAATGCTATACGAACGCGAACCTTCTGTTTCCCGTTCGAACGTGTTTTACAAATGCTACGCGAACGCACACGCACTTTCTTAGTCTTAGCATGCATCAGGTCTGGTTCCGTTCGAACGCGTTCTCGAAAGCTACGCGAATGCATACGCACTTTATTAGTCTTATCATGCATCAAGTTTGGTTCCGTTCAAACGCGTTCTCAAACGCTATATGAACGTGAACCTTCTATTTACCTTTCGAACGCGTTTACGAACGCTACACGAACGCGCACATACTGAACTGAGTCTGTCTCATCATATTCATGCATAATTGCCTCTTGGTTGATCTTTTTTGTATTATGTAGCCAATCATATTATTTGTATTCCTGCATTTATCCATTCTATGTGTTCTTGGGATGATTTCAAGCATGATTAGGCTGTTAGCATGTTATTTGGTTAATATGTTCATGAGATAGTACTCAAGCATAATTAGGTTGTTCTTAGTTTTCCATATCATATGATTGAGAATGTTCATGAGATTGCCATGAGATGTTGCATGTTGTGATGAACTTGTTGATGTATGCATGTGAATTTAGAAGCATGATACTCTTGGAAATAAGTGTTACTTAAACTTGATTAAATTATTACATAAATCCTTTCATTACAAGTGACATAAGTAAGGGACCATTCCGAACCCAACGGTTTGAGGTCTTCCCTTGCGAGGGGTGAGTGCGGCCTTAAATCTCATTTTCCCGGTTCACACCGGGTGGTGACTCCATGTTATTTCGTACTCCCGATTAGGCCGCGAGCCTAGAACAGCGTCGTCAGTTTCTGTGTTGTCTACAGTACTGCTTGAGTAAACGGCACCTTCTTTTGTTTTATGTTGCTTTGATTTCTTTATTATTCGTCATTTAATTCCACATGTTACTTGTTATGTAATTATGTGATCGAGCGCATGGGCTTTGTAAGTCGGATTAAGGTCCCATATTGGAGGGGTTAAAATCCTTTACCACGATGCTTTGCAGTGCCGGTTGATGTGTGTTCGGTTGGATGTAAGATATGTCCACTCGGGCATACTAAATTTGATATTATTGTCTTTATTATTTGTATGCATGATGCAATCGAGCGCATGGGCTTAGTAAGTCAGATTAAAGGTCCCCTATTTGGAGGGGTTAAAATCATTTACCACGATGTTTTGCCGCGCCGGTTGATGTATATTCGTTTGAATGTAAGATGTGTTCTATCGGGTATACGAAGTTTCATATAGTTATCATTGTCTTTGTACGCATTGTAATGAAAGGCGCACGGGCTTATTGTGTTGGATTAAAAGGTTCTCCATTTGGGGGAAGAAAAGCCTAAATGGCTACCTTTACCACGATATTTGTCGTGTCTTTCATCTATTGATTGCATCATTTACCGTAGTCTGGGCTTAACGTAGTATATTCATATATCCATGTTATGATAGCATTTGAGTATTATTTCTTGTAGTATATCGGATGGAAACCCAAACATAAATTCCGTAGCCGATTCCGAATGGACGGTAATGCGGTCTGTACTTGGGATACAATTCCACGTACCACTTGGAAAAGTGCTCACATGTGTGTTTGTGTCCATATTAGTTATCTTCTTTTGCACCACGTCATAGCATGCTTACTTTAATGCCTAATTGCATCCTTAAGTATCTTTTTGCATTATGTACTTAGTTGACTCTTTTATTTGTGCATGGACATGTAATGGCTATTTGTTTATGATATGTCTATGAAATCACATGTTCGCAATTATTTGATTCGCCTTTATGTGTGCTGTTGTGTGTTAGTGTGTGCTTGTGTTTCCATGAATACAATATGCCAATGAAGTTGTATGTTCGTTGCTACTTTGATGTACTTTCAAGCATGCAATCTTAGATGTGAAATATATGCAAATTTAGGTGTAAGTTTTATTTTTTGTGCATATGGATTTAGAAGCATGATACTCTTGGAAATAAGTGTTACTTAAGCTTGATTAAATTATTACACAAATCCTTTCATTACAAGTGACATAGTAATGGACCATTCCGAACCAACGGTTTGAGGTCTTCCCTTGCGAGGGGTGAGTGCGGCCTTAAATCTCATTTTCCGGTTCACACCGGTGTCGACTCCATTATTCTCCGTTTTAGTCCCTCGTGGCTACTCCGTACTCCAACCGGGCCGCGAGCCTAGAACAGCATGCGTCGCCCAGTTTCTGTGTCCACACCGAGCTGGTTAGGAATCTGTTTCGAACGACATTCATCTCATACCTATTCTAAAATAGGTAATGAGTTACGTACGAGCATTGCTTGTGTAAGACAGCGCATATGTATGTGTTGTTTGGGTTATATGTTTTTTGATGTATTGATTGTTATGTATATTTCGTTGTCGGTTGCACAGTGATTGTATGTATGTCTGAGTATATGTATGTGTATGATGGAACTCGTGATATATATAGACTGTGTATGTTTTCGTGGAATGAAATAATGACATGAAAATCGATGTGAGTATCAGATGTTTAAAGTATGTTTGCTAAGTTTGTTATTGTACGTATGGATTTTGTGATAGAGACTGAAGTGTTTGTAAGCCTCTGGTGCTAGACAAGTCTCCAAGTAAGAATTACGAAATTGGATTTGCAGGAATGTAAGGGAAATAAGCTATGAACTGATATGTGTAAATGTGTATAGATCACAAATGTTAACCTATCGCAAGGTTATCGAGATTAAAGAAAGTTTGTCTGACTTACCGATTTGATGATATTTCAATTATGTTTATTCGTGATAAAGTATAAAAGTGCAACTTCATGTTTCATATGATTGAAATAAATTCGATATTAAATGATGTACTCTGTGATTTTCGACATTTTGCTTTGTATGCTTTGAATGTTTGGATATTAGATTGGCGCGCGCGCACACACATATACACATATATATATAAGGATTTGGCATATGTAAAGAATAAAGGATAATAAAAAGTTGAATAATCTGAACTTGTAACAACTTGGTAATCCTGAAAAACTGCTGATATGTTTGCCTTGTATGTTTTGTTTGTAATACGAGCGTGGTTACTTACTGAGTTTTATAACTCACACCAAACCGATTTGCTAGTTTTGCAGGTTGGCTTCCAGACTGGTCAACCACTTCAGCTTTGAATGCTCGGGACGCCGGATCACCCAAGTTGCAGTCAACCTTATAAGTGTCCTGGGAAAAGTCATAGAGGTTTAGGATCTATGATTATTATGTTATTTGTCGTGTCGAACACATTGTTTTGTATTTATTAAGTAGAAGTTTTGATTTCCATATGATGTCGTGGGCACAGAGAGTCCTTAAGAATTGATTGATGTTGTGAGCACGGAGCCCTTAAGTGTTGGTTTTGACTTGATGAGTTTTGTGTTGACTTGAAGTCCTTTTGTATATTTGATGTTTTCTTCAGGTTTCATTTTGATGCTGGACTGTGATTCAGGTTGTCCAGTTTTAGGATACATCATGTCCATTTTTTTTTGTAAATTTGGAGGCTTATGGAGATGGGTATAATCATGTCTCCTGCCGGTAGCAACATGCCTCTCGCGGGGTGTTACACAAAGTAAGCTTATTAAAAGTTTGACCTTTGTAGTATGATAATGAGAAATGTTATACTCAACAATCTATTGTAGATTCTGAGGAAACTTGTCCATAGTCGCATTAATTGAACAATTAAAGATCTATTGGTTAATGTTAATATTAAACTGTACATTTTGGCTAAGAATGCAAAGTGTTATTCCGTTGTGGAATGGCCCTAGAGTTTGTATTTTTCTAAGATCGCAGTTTAGTATACTAGCTTATAAAGCCTATTGTAGACTCGGATAAACTTTCCGGAAATGGGTGTTCTCTAATTTTGAAAGTCAGATTGTTTATTCTATCAAAGCATTGAGAATACATATGTGATTGTAGGGTTAGTGGGAGCGTACAAATTTCTTTCTAATGTTATATATCATAACGACATTATCATTATTAAGGTAATAATAATATATTTATGAGGTAAAAGATTTACCTAAGTCTTCTTTTCTCCGTGGATGCAAAGAAAATAATCTCTATTAAATTTGATATAAAGTTTTATATATGAAACTAAGAGACTTGTGAGATATTCTTATTAATCGTGCATTAGATATGATCTAATAAAGGACAAAATATGACTATCTGTGTGACAGTTAGTAAAACTGTTTGACAGTTAGTGTGTCTTTTTTGTATTTACTATTCATCTTTCATAGAGGATGATTCCTCAGTTGAAAGAGAAATTGATTAGAATGCCTAGTTAGTTTTATGCATCATAGGATAATGGCATAATGATTACTGTATTATATAAGATTAAAGATATCAATTTAGTTGTAATTGTCACGAGCTATTCTGATATGTTATAGACCATATGATGGGTCATGAAATGTGTTCCATAATATCTTTGAGATATTAAGAACGAGTTTCTATTTCATTGAGTTTATAGTCTGCAACCATTAGGATGGAATTATATTTGAGTCTGATAATGATAATAGATTGTCTACGTCATATGGAGTCAGGAAAGATGCAGTGGGAGTGTCACGATTGATTGTACTGTGCTAGTGGAATTAATTGTAACTTATAAAGTACTAACTTATAAAGTTACATAGTGACCTTGCAAATTAGAAGTTTTGGTATTGATGTTGTGCTTGCGGTTGTCTATATATTTAGACCCGGCCGGCGGTTCGGTTCTGGTTCGAAACCGAACCGAATTTCCGGTTCCACACTTAAGTGGAACCGGAACCTAAAACCGAACCGGAACCGAACGGTTCAGTTCGGTTCCTTTGAGTTTTTTTTTTTAATTAATTAAAATAAAAAAAAATGAGAGGAATCAAAGCTTATATAAAAAAAAAATTTATTAATTAAAAAAAATGAGATTAAATTTATAAATAAAAAAAATTTATTACATTGAAGAGCTTGAGCTTAAATTTTTAAAAATTTAAGTTGCCTACGTATCCTCCAAGGGTGAGAGGAATCAAAGCTCACGTAGTTCCATTACAAGTTTAAGACATATCCCCTTTGTAAATTATAATTTTACAATTATCAATCATCATTATCAGTTGATCATTCGGCTCCGGTTCCGCTTGCACTTGTTGCAGAAGCATTATCGAACAAATCTTCAAAATCATCGGGGGCATCTTCTTGTTGTCTCAGATCAGCTCGAGTCCAATCATCCACACAAGCTGTTGCTTCTAGAGTGCTTGGATGTAATGAAGATCGCCTAGCTTCCAATATATTAACTTCAACCGGATGATGTTTTTCCATGTGCTTGATCATATTGCCGTATCCACCAGAAAATTTATAGATAACCCCACAATAGTTGCAAATTGCTCGTTGTGAACCATCTTCTAGCTGTTCCAAATTAAAATGAATTTTGAAAATATCGGAGGACCGAGCCTTAACTTCTTCTCCGTGATTGTGCACTGACACTAAGGCCGCTCTCTTGGGTTGGCATATTTGACATAATGTTCTCAGATGAGCTTGCCATTTTCGTTTGAGAAATTAGGAAGAAAAATAAGAAAATTGAATAATTGTGATGCGAATGATAACAAATTAACAACTAAATGAATTGAGATTGAGAATAAGAATATAAGATTATAAGAGAATTGTATTGAAGTAAGATTGAGAATAAGAGAATTATAGAAAATGAGAGAGTTGAGAATTTGGTGTGATGAAATTATGAAAAATGAATCCTATTTATAGAATTTTAGAATTTTTTGATACCAAAAATGCCCCTAAATATAACCGTTTTATTACCGTTATTAGGGGTACTTAGTATTTTTATTTTATATAATAAAAATATATATATAATTTTTTTATTTTTGTTTTGGCAGGGAGCCGTTTGGCGGGGAGCCAAACGGCTCCCTGCATCCCCCAACGGCTAGTAGCCGTTGGGCGAATTAGGCCCCCAACGGCTACTAGCCGTTGGGGGCCGTAGGGTTCATGTTGGAACCCTACGGTTCCAACCGGAACCGTTCGGTTCCGGTTGGAACCGTCCGAACCGGTGGAACCGTACGGTTCCACTTGTTCGGAGCGGTTCGAGTTGGGGTGGAACCCCAACCGAACGGTCCCATTCCGGTTCGGTTCTGGAACCGGAACCGTGGCCGGGTCTATATATATTGATGTAAAAACTTAGTTCAACAAAATATAAATGATGATGGTCAAGGGAAACATTTAGGATTGTTAGAGAAACTCAAAATGTAATAACGGACCTACACGCTTATATGCCTACCACTTGAGTGTTAGGGGAGCTTTTAAAGGCCATGCGTATACAATACACATTAAGATTTGTATATGATATCATGGATTGGCACTAGAGCAAGTGGGAGAAATTGTTAGGGTTGGTGCTCGGAGCGCCAATCAGGATCGTATTTATGTCTGGTTCATAAATACGAATAATTTTTTTTCATAATATTACATATTTATGGAAGCATCTCTTGTCTCTTATATATAGTCGATCTAATTTGATTAGATTGAAACTAAATCTGGTATAGTGATATGTATATATTGGACAAAGACCCGAGTATTTTCAACGTACTGCGCAATTACAACGTAGGTTGTAATTGACATTGGGAAACATCACTATAAGTTTATATTCTCAAATAAAGTTCCTGGTCAAGATTTATTGACACGGATCAGTTAGTAAAATCCGCTGAGACTAATACATATAGTATATCGAGACTTGGTTCAATGGTTTATCCTAGTGAACCATGAGTCTTCGGAGACTTGTATAGACATGTAGGTGTTTATTCGATAAATAGTGAATGACTAACCGAAGGTTTCCTAATATATGGTACACCAACGTCAATAGGAATCTTCTCGAGTTGAGTAGCACAGTGGTCCTTAGACTTGAGATACCACGATGGATATATGAGTTATCCTCCACACTTTAATGGCAGTCACGTCACCGACCTATCTAGGTTAGACATCCGCATGTTCATTGGGTGTGGACTAATACTCATGATATCTTGTGTGTATCAGATAGGATCTGTCAGTCATGTGTACATGACTTAGATGTTTACGATCTAGTAAATTCATGGTCGTGGTACACTGCGGAAGCGAGTTCCGAGTATTATTTATAGATCGTAAATTTATAAGTCGAATATATTATACCTTAGGGATTTGACATTCTCATCTATATCCCTGGTATAATATAGATAGCCTGTGACGGAAGGATTAGACCAATGCGATGATCTCGACTTTCATAGTTCAACGAGATTATCTGTAATCGTCATAATTTACGAGTGGATGAATTATGGACACAGAATTAGATTTCGTGATGGATATACCTGAATTTTGAGAGTCTCAAAATATAAAGTACATTTGTTAAGCACTTGAGCAATGCGTTATGAATAATACCGATTATTAATAATATTTTATCGGATTAAGCGAGTTAATTCAAATCGTTTAATCAGTAAACGAATATACATATGTTGAGCTATTTTGGTTATTTTTAATGTGTATTTGTATTTAATACATAATTAGATTAGAGACACATTAATTAGCAAATGATAGTTTGACACTTGAAAAGTTAGTAAAAAAATAATTCAGTTAATGAACTAAATTATTATTTTTATTGTTATTTACATATGTATAAAAGTTTAACTTTAATTTAATATATATATTAATAGTAATATAAGATTTAATTTTTGCCATGTGTCACTCTTTTTGCCAATCCTTTTAATATGATTAATTTTGAATTATTCAATTACCATTTTAACCCCATAAGTCATGCCATTTGTTTTAAAGGGGAAATTTTTTTTTCTCTTTCTAGTTTGGTAGTTGGCCAAAGATATCACCATTGTAGAGAGCTTCAAAATGCTCTTAAGAGAGACAAGAAATAAAGTAATTAAATCAAGAAATAACTTAAGGATTTTTAAGGATTTGTGAGGTAATCTTTATTTCCTTTAGCTAGAAAATTTATTTTCTTGTTCTTGATTTTCTAGAATTGTTCAAGGGTTTTTTTTAATCTTTAAATTTGAGGCTTTTTAATTTGAATGATGGTTTGAGTAGCTAAATACATGTATAAGTAAACTTTAAACTAGATTAAGGTAATTTGGGTTCAATTTATTGTTGGACAAATTAGTTACCATTCTAGAGTATAATGACCACTCTTATTATGCCTAGAATTGTTATAGGGTTCTTCTTTTATGGTGATTTTGAATGAATGTTAGATTAATTTGATTAATCTTGACAAAATTGGATTTAAACATGAAAAATGGACTGTTTTCAAATCCAGATTAGATCTGGAAAATATGATTTTTTGGGTGATGAAAAATATGTCATTTGGATGTGTTGGATGTGTATTGGGAGTTGGGATAATTTCTGAAAATTATTTCGGAATGAAAATACGTGAAAACGGCGAAAAACATCGTTATTGGGTGAAATTCGGGCTAATCGGGTAATTCTGTCCAAACAGTGAATTAGTCACTGTTTGGGCAGCCCATCGACTGACAGAATACGATTGGGGCTGACCTGGAAAATCACGTGTGGTTTCAGTTAGTCCGTTCAGCGAAAAATGCGTTTTATGCCATTTTGGGGAAAATCGTTTCCGTAAATGTTTCTCGGTGTTTTCGTAATTAATTGTGTCGTTATTTAATATCGAGTAATATGTTTAGGTGAAATACGAATAAATTATAGATAGAGGATATCGAAAAATTTATTTGATATGTTTAAAAATTTTAAATTTACGATTTCTTTCGACCGCCCCAACAGTCTCATGTGCTCAAGGTAAATTTGGCGGTGTGAATTCGAGTCCTTAGGACTCATGGTTGTGTGAGTTTAAAATATATATATATATAATATATATATATATATATAACCCATAAAATCTCAATCTCTCTCATATCTTATTATTCTTTTCAAATGTATAAACTGTAGAGACAAATCCTCCTTTATAGATTTTAATGTAAGAGATGATGATCCATAATTTAGGGAGATAATGATAGTATGTGGAAAGATGATAAGTTGATGGAGAATTTGAAGAATCTTTGAATTACAACACACGCATATATATATAATTGGTAGACATTAAATATGAAAATAAGTAATCAACAGTATTCAATCTTGGTTTGCTTAAACTGAGATATCAACTTGGACTTTCGGCTTTCTGAGTTCTTAAAAGTCCACCTTCCATCAATACAAGCTGAGCCCGGCTACCTACTTCATCAACACTTAATTTATCTTTCAAATTTAATGTACAAGTTAATCAAACTCTTTCTTTGTTACCAAATAATAATAATAATAATAATAATAATAATAATAATAATAATAATAATAATAATAATAATAATAATTCTTGATAATTTTGGCGCTTAAAGAATTTATTTACATTAATTACTAGTTGAGTTGGATTAAAACTAAAATTTTTGGGTCATTGTTTCATTTTTCTAACCCTTGCCATCAACCTACCTTTCTCCAATATATGGATGTATTTAATGACTTGTGTCTAAAATAAAAAAATTATTTCTCTATACGTCCCATTTGAAAATCAAGTTATAGAACTAGCACTTCAAATGATAATTTAGTTGGCTTAATTCTTACGGTCAACTAGCCACTTCATAAAGTTCTTAGGCCTGATCGGTACCATTATTATTGCTTCTAGGTAGAAGAATTAATTTGGGAAAATCATGTGAATAGATCAGATCAACAGATAATTCTGATCTAAAATAGATCTCAAAAGCTAAGCTTATTTAATGGTGTTTATAAGTTGTAATGTTATATAAATTTATAAGTTTCTATTTTTTAACAAAAATATATAAGAGCATATGTGTGTTATATCAAAGAAGGAGAAAACATGTATGCATGGATGGTGGGATCATTAATGCCCTAAAATCGCAGCCAAATATATGCATGCAGTTTAGGAAACAAGACGGTGTGTTTCCAAGAGTAATTTTTGGAACAACGAAGATATGAATTACGTGATAACACCAACTAATAAATAAAAATATGTATAATTCAATTATTATTTATTTAATAATTTTTAATTTTGTTGATAGTGTTTTCAGGACCTATGTTATTTAAAGAGTACGGCATGGGTAAAAAGGGTAAATTCCCACCATTTGGAGAAATCATTAAGGCCAACCCGACCACCTTAAGGGTCCAAGCACCTTACGGTTTCAAACCGACCACAACATAAATAGACCGAGCACTTTATGACCGGCAACCGATCACTTGGGTTCAGATAACCGGGCACTATCAAGTCGGCAGAATCATTCTCAGCATAAAATACTATCATGACCGACCACATGAAGACCGAGCACATGACGAGGCGGCTCGAAGAAGATAAAGCATCCTATTCTTGCGGAAAAGGAATAAGTTGTCCTACTTTAATGGGGTAAAGTAATAAGTTAATATCCTAATAGGATAAAGGAAGTAAATGTAATTTTGATTAGGAATCCTTATAGGAAAAGTGAATAGTTTTAACTAGGAATCCTGATAGGAAAAGGAGACCATCTCCAATTGGGAATTCTTATGCAAATAGGAGTCTGATTTCTTCACCATTATAAATAGGAGGGTAGAGTGAGTGTAGAAAGACAAGTGGAAGGCATCATCAACAAAATTAGTGATCAGAATCATCAAACTCTTATTTGTAAAAACAAAGAAGAGACCTGAGAAGCATATTTGAGTAATAAATAGTACCATCCTGTTCTTGTCCGTGGACGTAGGTCGGATCAAAAATCCGCCGAACCACGTTAAATCTCCTTGTTGATTGGCGCATTTATCTGTCTTTTGCTAAATTTGCTTTTGGTCCTCCATAACCAAACAAATTCACCGTTGAAGGAGGATAACCTCGGAGGTGATATTCCCATATTACCCTGAGACCAAAATCAGCCGTCAACAGTTGGCGCCGTCTGTGGGGACTCAACGAAAAGCAGCTCGCGTAGTAAGACGATGGCAGAAGATGGAAATCACCGATCGTCAGGGACTTCACCAGATAGTTCGGGAAATCCATGGTAAAGGTCTGTTGGTCGAGCCTAATTTGAGGAGGTTCCCGATTGAGGAGGGAAATAGTAGGGCATACTGTATTTACCATAACGTAAGGGGACATGCCACGAATGGGTGCAGAGGCCTGCGGGAGCAGGTGGAAGACTTGGTGAAAGAAGGCTATCTCAGTGTATACATAGACCATTCGGTTTTTGAGGTCGACTAAGTTGATAGCGGAAGTCATCCGGTCGGATGCGTGGAATGCTGAGATGCAAAGATGATGTATTAAGAAGAGCCTTGCTTGTAGTGACCCTTGTAGAGTTGCAAGAAAGGCAACGGATCCCAAAAAGGTGAGTAAAACCTCTTCTGACTTAGGTTGATATTTGATTATGCTTGTTTGTTATGGCTCACACAATGGTTTTGATATTTGTTTTACGGCTCGGGTCTGCTCTTGTACCGCTGAGTCCGTTTTGTTGATCTATATTTTACGGCTCGGGTCTGCTCTTGTACCGCCGAGTCCGTTTTGTTGATCTATATTTTACGGCTCGGGTCTGCTCTTGTACCGCCGAGACCGATGTTTCTTTCCGGCTCGGGTCTGCTCTTGTACCGCCGAGAACCGATGTCTCTTTCCGGCTCGGGCCTGCTCTTGTACCGCGAGACCGATGTCCTCTTTCCGGCTCGGGTCTGCTCTTGTACCGCCGAGACCGATGTTTCTTTCCGACTCGGGTCTGCTCTTGTACCGCCGAGACCGATGTTTCTTTCCGGCTCGGGTCTGCTCTTGTACCGACAAGACCGATGTTTCTTTCCGGCTCGGGTCTGCTCTTGTACCGCCGAGACCGATGTTTCTTACCGGCTCGGGTCTGCTTTGTACCGCCGAGACCGATGTGTCTTTCCGGCTCGGGTCTGCTCTTGTACCGCCGAGACCGATGTCTCTTTTCGGCTCGGGTCTGCTCTTGTACCCCCGAGACCGATGCCTCTTTCCGGCTCGGGTCTGCTCTTGTACCGCCAAGACCGATATCTCTTTCCGGCTCGGGTCTGCTATTGTACCGTCGAGACCGATGCCTCTTTCCGGCTCGGGTCTGCTCTTGTACCGCCGAAACCGATGCCTCTTTCCGGCTCGGGTCTGCTCTTGTACCGCCGAGACCGATGTGTCCTTCCGGCTCGGGTCTGCTCTTGTACCGCCGAGACCGATGTCTCTTTTCGGCTCGGGTCTGCTCTTGTACCGCCGAGA
This sequence comes from Zanthoxylum bungeanum, assembly GCA_019454045.1. NCBI lineage: Eukaryota > Viridiplantae > Streptophyta > Magnoliopsida > Sapindales > Rutaceae > Zanthoxylum > Zanthoxylum bungeanum. Next base: position 24,795 of record SKCR01036828.1, on the reverse strand, counting down.
CCGATGTGTCCTTCGGCTCGGGTCTGCTCTTGTACGCCGAGACCGATGTCTCCTTCCGGCTCGGGTCTGCTCTTGTACCGCCGAGACCGATGTTCCTTCCGGCTCGGGTCTGCTCTTGTACCGCCAAGACCGATGTTCCTTCCGGCTCGGGTCTGCTCTTGTACCGCCGAGACCGATGTTTCCTTCCGGCTCGGGTCTGCTCTTGTACCGCCGAGACCGATGTTTCCTTCCGGCTCGGGTCTGCTCTTGTACCGCCGAGACCGATGTTTCTTTCCGACTCGGGTCTTGTACCGCCGAGATCGATGTTTCTTTCCGGCTCAGGTCTGCTCTTGTACCGCCGAGACCGATGTCTCTTTTCGGCTCGGGGCTGGATTTCGTTCCGCCGATGCCGCTTGTTTATTCGGCTCGGGGATGGACTTCCTTCCGCCGAGGCCACTTGTTTATTCAGCTCGGGGTCGGGTTACGTCCCACCGAGTCGGCTTCTTTGGATTGGGGATGTAACATTCCCTCAGTGCCAAGTCTTTCTTTTAGCTCGGGGTAGGGTTACGTCCCACCGAGTCGGCTTCTTTGGACTGGGGATGTAACATTCCCCCAGAGCCAAGTCTTTCTTTTAGCTCGGGGTAGGGTTACGTCCAACCGAGTCGGCTTCTTTGGACTGGGGATGTAACATTCCCCCATAGCCAAGTCTTTCTTCAGCTCGGGGTCGGGTTACGTCCCAACGAATCAGCTTCTTTGGACTGGGGATGTAACATTCCCCCAGAGCCAAGTCTTTCTTTTAGCTCGGGGTCGGGTATTTCCCACCGAGTCGGCTTCTTTGGACTGGGGATGTAACATTCCCCCAGAGCCAACTCTTTCTTTTAGCTCGGGGTCGGGTTACGTCCCACCGAGTCAGTTTCTTTGGACTAGGGATGTAACATTCCCTCAGAGCCAAGTCTTTCTTCAGCTCGGGGTCGGGTTACGTCCCACCGAGTCAGCTTCTTTGGACTGAGGATGTAACATTCCCCCAGAGCCAAGTCTTTCTTTTAGCTCGGGGTCGGGTTACGTCCCACCGAGTCGGCTTCTTTGGACTGGGGATGTAATATTCCCCAGAGCCAAGTCTTTCTTTCAGCTCGGGGCCGGGTACGTCCCACCGAGTCAGCCCTTCGGACTGGGGACGTAACATTCCCTCAGGTCCAAGTGTCTTTCTCAGCTCGGGGTCGGGGTACGTCCCGCCGAGTCAGCCCTTCGGACTGGGGACGTAACATTCCCCCAGGTCCAAGTGCCTTTCACTGCTCGGGGTCGGGGTACGTCCCACCGAGTCAGCCTTTCGGACTGGGGACGTAAAATTCCTTCAGGTCCAAGTGTCTTTCTCAGCTCGGGGTCGGGGTACGTCCCACCGAGTCAGCCCTTCGGACTGGGGACGTAACATTCCCTCAGGTCCAAGTGTCTTTCTCAGCTCGGGGTCGGGGTACGTCCCACCGAGTCAGCCATTCGGACTGGGGACGTAACATTCCCTCAGGTCCAAGTGTCATTCTCAGCTCGGGGTCGGGTTGCGTCCCACCGAGTCAGTCCTTCGGACTGGGGACGTAACATTCCCCCAGGTCCGAACATCTCTCATAGCTCGAGACAGGATCACATGCCACCGAGCACATCATCGTTAGCCCAGAGGCAAAATTTTCTCCTCACAATCGAGATTTGATCTGTCAGGGGTCAGGACCTCTAAATCTCTGGTACAGATATTACAAAAGAGGAGTCATTTTTAGTTTGGACAACAAGAGGAACTTCGTCTCCTGATGGAACGACCCAAGTAAGCAATTTGCTTTGAGGTGGAGAACCGTTCTGAATAGGGTCAGCATCTCCAATAACCGAGGATATGAAGATAGAAACAGAAGACTTAGTTGATGGCGAATGCAATTTCTCTGCGGTTCCTGGAGTGACCACCGACGGATTCATCAGCACACCATCTTTTTTATAGTTCCCGGCATCAACTCGCAAACTCGTTGTTACCGAGAACTAGGGGACAGATGTTGATGGTGTTTTCAGGACCTATGTTATTTAAAGAGTACGGCAGGGGTAAAAAGGGTAATTCCCACCATTTGGAGAAATCATTAGGGCCAACCCGACCACCTTAAGGGTCCAAGCACCTTACGGTTTCAAACCGACCACAACATAAATAGACCGAGCACTTTATGACCGGAAACCGATCACTTGGGTTCAGATAACCGGGCACTATCAAGTCGGCAGAATCATTCTCAGCATAAAATATTATCATGACCGACCACATGAAGACCGAGCACATGACGAGGCGTGCTCAGGAAGATAAAGCATCCTATTCTTGCGGAAAAGGGATAAGTTGTCCTACTTTAATGGGGTAAAGTAATAAGTTAATATCCTAATAGGATAAAGGAAGTAAATGTAGTTTTGATTAGGAATCCTTATAGGAAAAGGGAATAGTTTTAACTAGGAATCCTGATAGGAAAAGGAGACCATCTCCAATTGGGAATTCTTATGCAAATAGGAGTCTGATTTCTTCACCATTATAAATAGGAGGGTAGAGTGAGTGTAGAAAGACAAGTGGAAGGCATCATCAACAAAATTAGTGATCAGAATCATCAAACTCTGATTTGTAAAAACAAAGAAGAGACCCGAGAAGCATATTTGAGTAATAAAGAGTACCATCCTGTTCTTGTCCGGGACGTAGGTCGGATCAAAAATCCGCCGAACCACGTTAAATCTCCTTGTTGATTTGTGCATTTATCTGTCTTTTGCTAAATTTGCTTTTGGTCCTCCATAACCAAACAAATTCACCGTTGAAGGAGGATAACCTCGGAGGTGATATTCCCATATTATCCTGAGACCAAAATCAGCCGTCAACAAATTTATTAACACGCGTAGGAATATATGAATGGATTGTTGTATGAATCACATACTACCTCCATTCCATTCAAGAATCTTTTCCATAGAGCTAGGTAATTCCAAGAAAGCAGTAGAAATCCATGCAAAGAAAAGAACAAAATCCATGCAAAAATTCCAGATCCAAAATGTCTCCTCTATAATGATAAATTGGAAAAAAATGAACTTTTGGATTGGTCAGGGGTGGGGCATTGCTAGGGTTTCTTTTTTCAAAAATGACAGTTGTGTGCATTAATTAACTGTCTCAATACGGTTTTTAGATGAGAAGATGAACAAAATTTAAGACCCTAAACAAAGTCATACTTCAAGAATCCCCTATATAATCCTTGCTTCGAGCTCGCACTTCTCATCAAATAAAAGTCATCTTCAAGGTTAATTACAGCTAGTTCATTTGTAATGAAGATGGCTTCTTGTAATAATAAGTTTCTTGTTGTTTTGTTGTTTCTTGGTGTTCTTGTATGCTCCATCAATGCTAGGAAGCTTGTGAATGAAAAGGGTTCTTTTGATGATAAGAAGAACTTCATTCACCATCCCATTGGTGGTGGAGGTGGTGGTGGATTAGGAGGTGGAGGTGGATTAGGTGGCGGGCTTGGTGGTGGAGCTGGTGCTGGTGCTGGAGGTGGGCTTGGTGGGGGAGCTGGTGGAGGTGGTGGACTTGGAGGAGGTGGTGGTGGAGGGTTTGGCGGTGGCGGTGGTGCTGGAGGAGGAGTAGGTGGAGGAGCTGGATTTGGAGGTGGTGCTGGTGCTGGTGGTGGTCTAGGTGGTGGAGCTGGAGGAGGTGGTGGAGGAGGATTTGGAGGTGGTGGGGGACTTGGTGGAGGCGCTGGCGGTGGTGCTGGTGGTGGTTTTGGTGGTGGAGCTGGTGGTGGGCTTGGAGGTGGATTGCCTTGAAGATCATCTATAATTCATTAAGCTATATATTAAGTGTTTTAATTTAGTAACTATATTGTGCAAGTTGTGCTATTGTTATCCCTTTTTGCTTCATATATATTATCATCAAGTGTGTAATTTGTCTTTAATGTTATAAAAAAAAAAAAATAAAGCCTTTAAATTATAAACTGTTTTTTTTTTCTTTTATTAGTCTCCAGTTACAACCCTATATGATTGGTGTTTCAATAGGATAGTCTTATGTTAACACTTAAATAAGAACAATACAGTTGAAAGAAGATTAGTGTCTAATTAATTCCGCATGCAACCGACAATTTACATGTTATGTGTCCAATGATAATGATACAACAATGATGAACTTGAAAGTGATATTATAATAAAATTATATGTTTTAACATAATCGAATTGATTTTAAAATATATATATATATATTTTCTTAATTACTGCATTGTCGTACATTTTTAAGGCATAATAGTGGCAGTGGTGGATGAGTGAATAAGTAAGCTGCCTACCTAACCGATATCACCACATGGGATTTTTTTTTTCAACACTAATAATAATGAAACGATAACCACAAACTAACATAGTCAAACATACGAGAAAAATAGTTTTTCGATCTTTGGTTGAACCCTAATAAACGAGAACCACAAAACAAGACCTGGCGAAACATAAGAATGGGTTAGAATCCTCTCATTGTCCCAATCCTATAAGAATAGCATACACATGTACAAGATGAATATAAAAAACCTGAGTAATTAATTAAAATATAATTTTTTTTAAAAAAATAAATCATTGGAAACCCCGCCGTTAAATCATCCCTTCCAAGTTTAAGCAGAGTAAGTAAAACCTCTGGCTATCACAGGCTCTTACAAGAAACGCATTTCCTGAATTCGAATTTAGGAACTCATGATGAAATATTAAACCCTACAACATCAAACCACACTCATTGGGTACACTATACATACACGTATTCGTAAATTGATATAGTTTTTTTTTTTAACTTTAAAATGAAATTGCTAGTCGTTAAGTAAAAAGTAGGTTAGTAAATTAAAATCAGCAATGATATACACACATACAATCTCACTAACAAAAACTACACCCCTCTCACTGTAGCTACAGTGAGAGGGGTGTAGTTTTTGTTAGTGAGATTGTATGTAAGTGTAGCATTTTTGAATTAAAATTAAATAACAATATTTTTTTATTTGGTGTGGCCGGTTACATGACTTCCTTAATATCATTGTGGTATATGGAAATCTTATCTCATTAAGTGATGACTAAAATATAGACCATTCTTTATGATTTTTTTTATTATTATTTAGGTAAACATAAGATAAGATTGTTTGTTCTAATTTTCTCACCTAATAAAATAGAATTAGAAAAATGATATGGTCAAAACCATAAAAAAAAATATGCAGTGTCTAGTGACAACACCGATTTTTACACTAAAAATAACATATATACTAAAAGAGTGCTTATTAAGTATAAAACCATAATAAAAGTATTATTTTAAATTAAAATTTTAATTTAATTAAATAACTCTATTTCTATTATTACTAATATGATTGACTTAAAACTAATATTGTGTACTCATGAAATACATCCTCTTTTTGCACTGTGAAATGACACTGTTCACTGCACAATGTCCATTTTATTTTCAGAATTCTATCCATGTTTTGTTCTTTTATCAGTCCTTATTACATAACCTCTATCAATTTTGCTATACCACTTCTTGCCGCCACAACCCTTTGAGAAACCCTCGTCAATCAATGTTAATTTTTCGAATTCCGTTTCAAACACCCGCTAGTACCAATAGAAAGCTCGTCACTAGATTTATTCATCTATTATTTTATTTATCAGAATTTGAATTTCATTTGACAGAAAATAAGGATCAAAGATTCTGTTGACGATAAGGGAGAGAGAGTTTGTAGAGAAGTATTTGATGGTGTTTTAACTTATATTCAACTGTTATTCATTTTGTGTTTAAATATAATGTATAAAGTTATCTATAACTTTATCGTATCTATTTGAATTGTATAATCTTGATAGTTTTGGTTATTAGATAAAATAGAAATCATATTTGAATTATTAAATATTTTTAACATTCTCCCCAAAGATGGAGATCAGGCGAACTCTGATCTTGGTCCAAAATTGTGCTAGTCATGAACTAGACAGAGGCTTTGGGAGAGTGTTAGCAATGTGTTGCATTCGAGAGTGGAAGATCAGATTTGCACAAAGGTAAGTTGCACCAATATTATCACAATAAATCGACAGGGATTTGATAATACATCGGCTAATACTGCATTGATTAATGAACTTAAAGTTATTTGTCAACCAAATTTGGGAGGTAAATTTTTCACGTTCGATGTGCATGTCATATTTTGAATTTATGTGTACAAGATGGTTTAAAATCTTTAAATTATCATTTTGCACCTATTAAAAAAAATAATTAATTTAATTGGTCATATTCTAAAATTAGAAGATAATGATATAATTTTTATAAGAAAAATGGCGTTAGGTAAAAAAAATCGGTTGTAATGTTCCAACTCGTTAGAATTCTACTTTTTTTAAAAAAAAAAAATTTTGAATATAAAAATTTATTATATTCATTTATTGCTCACTACCAATATGATATAGTTTTGTATCTCAGTTATTGGGAAATTTATTCAAAAAATTTAGAAATTTTAAGAGTTTTTAATGATACCACAAATGTTTTAAGTGTTGTTTATTATTCAATTTCAAATTTTTTTCTCCTTACAAGTCTTGGTATCATTAGGATGTTATCTGATCCTAATAACGATGACTTTGATGATCTTACTTAACAAGACTTTGATGATCCAAACAACGATGACTTTGATGATCCTACTTTCGTAATAAAAAAACTAGATATCCTCAATGACACAAAAATGGATTAATTATCATAGAGAAATACCATTACTTTATATCTTTGCTTTTATTTTCGATCCAATATTTAAAATAGAAGATTTAGAAAATGATTATATAAGTAGATAAATTTGATTTATTGATTTATTTTACAATGATTATGTAAGTAGATATAATTAAGTTATTACATTATTCCATCCTCCGAAGAATTTCATCCCGAAATTCAAAACACGAAATATATCAAGGTGTTACATCATGCATTGAGGTTAAATAAATAAGAGTATCTCAAACACTTCAGTCCTAAGCCCGAATGCATGATACCATGTTTAACAACTTGACTCACTAGCATGATATTTTTCGTCTTGGACTACACAATATGGATGGATTTCTAGCTCAAACCTTGTATCCACACGGTTTTGTTCTAAGTACCTAGAATTTCATATCATATGTCATAAACATGCCATTTCTAGTTCAATATTTCCACCAAACCCTCATGTTCATAGGACATCTCTAGTTATAAGACTAGTGTTGGACAATTGTGACCTATAGCATCACTATTTGTAAAATATATTGTGTTTTTTGTACAAATTAACTATATAACAAATGAAATTATCATTTTATCATTTTGTAATTAGATTACTTGAATACATAAATGATAAAAGTCCTTATGATTAGTTCCGGATTATAAGATATGAGACAGTATCAATCCACTAAAGGTTTAATCATTAAATATCCATAGTCGTAGTATTATCGAGACTGAACATCGATAATGCGGAATAGACTAGTATTGCACTTGTGCGCGTTATGGAAGCGTAACGTCATGGTTCTCATATATTTGAGTATTGGATACTCATGCAAGTGTAATAGGAGGTTCTGTTTACCGATGGTACGGAAACAACTTTGCTCTGGATAGACCCCGCAGAATCCCATTGGTAGTATGAATATGTGTCTATGGGAATCTGCATCAGGGTAGGTGTATTTGGTCTTAACCTGAGACTTGCATCGCTAATACTTGCGATAATCAGTACGCTTTGGTTTTGGTCGTCCAAGACTTTAACAGGTTCTGTGCATGCCTCTTCTGGGTTTATTGAGAATCGTAGTGTATTGGGTGTGATGTCAAGATGGAAGTATCACTTCAGTCATATGGAGATGATGATCACGCATGGATACATAACTAGTACTCTAATATGTTGCAACCATCGGGATAATATGACAATGTCATGATTATCCGATTAAAGAGACTAGTTGCTAGTGATCCGATATATGCTTCGTACAAGGCAGACACTCTTCCAGCCTCAGGCCTAGCATGTGACATCAGATACTAGATCGCAATACGCAATACTACGTATACTACGCCTGACAAAGATTATATATTCCTTAAAAGAATATTTCTAGAGAATTTGGTAGGCACGGTGTTTTGCTAGAAGCAAACCATGTCTTGTAAATTGGTAAGAACGTGGTACCGGGTACGCACGTGTTCGGATAGTCCGACGATCAGATTTACTACCAACATATCCAGGGATCTCATGGGTCGTTTCCCGAAGATTCACCGATGACGTATGACTCGAACAGAATTAATCTAGGATTAATTATGAGAGAGAGAAAATTAATCTAGGATTAATTACGGCGAGAATTTATCTGGGATAAAATTCAAATAGAAGAGAGAGAACAATTAATTTGGAATTAATCGATTAAATAATATATTCGATATATTAAATGAAATTAGATTTTATGGCGGAATTAAAATTGGATTTTTATTCGGGCGAACGAATTAATTTAGAATTAATTCGTAAGCGACTTTAATATTCAATTAACGTCGCAATGGAAAATTCGTTAATTCGGAATTAACGAACCTGAGCCCGATATGTGTTTTGCGGGCCCACTCGGATTTTGAATTAAGTGGGGCCCATATCAAGTCACATCACTAGTCAAACACTTACCTTTATGGTGATGGAAGTTAGTAGGATATTAGTTGGTAACTTGTAAGTTACACAAGTTAGACTTGTGATAGACATTTACCAACTTGACTTTTGTAAATGATTTTTTTATTTTTGAAATCAAATATACATTAAACAAAATTGAAACTCAACACACTCTCTCATTACTCACCAAGGCCGAATCCTTCCTCTTCTTTTCTCTCAAATTGCCGAGACCTAGGGTTCTTGGTGTTGGGTTTCTATAAGGTCCCAATGATCAATTTCAACCAATGAAACATATATATGTGAATACTCGTAAAAGCATGGCGGAATCATACTTACAACGATCGACTTTTGCGACGCGAGGAACATCAAAATCTTCAAGCTTTTCCTTCCTTGAAGTCTCGGCTTTGGGCTGATTTTTTGCTCCAATTTTGGTCCAAGCTCCAATCTTTCGAATGGTAATTCCAAGCTCACAAGTTGGTTTCCCTATCACCTTCGCAAGACCTCGAATGTGTGCTAGCACTCCGGAAAAATTTGCCGCAAATCTTTCCTTGCTTCTCTTTTGTTCTCGGCAAAACCAGAAAAATGAAGAAGAAAATGGGCCCTTGGGCGTGAGGGAGAGAAAAGAGAAGAGAGAAAAATGTGTTGTGTATTTGTTAATTGATTTCAAAATCAATTAAAAACATATACCATTTTTCATTTTAAAAAAAGTCAAAGGCAAAAAACAATTAATGCCTTTCAACTACCACCATCAATAAATAGTGACATGTTGTCAATGAAGGGGTTATTTAAGGGGGTGAATCCGGTAGGTAAGCAGAGGAAGCGTGTGAAAAAATCCGATTTTCAGATTTCAAAACTTTTTCTCGGATAAATTAAATAAACATATTTATTTAATATTCCAATAATCAAATTATGAAAATAAATTCAATAAAACAATTTTAAGTGAATTTACCGAAATACCCTTGCTTTGTATTTTGTCCGTTTTAGTCCGAAATTGATCCAATCAATTTTGAATGATTCTAAATCATTTCTAAGATGAACTTATGATGTTCAAAACATCAAAACACCAAAGCAACCAAAATCCCCAATTTTCTTATCTTGGCCGAATGCACCATTTGGTGCCCAAGTTGACCATTTGGTCATTTCATGCTTCAAAACTCATCCAAATGAAATCCAATCAACATGAAACTTTGCATGCATCATATACACACCCAAATTCTCAACATATATGAAAACCCCCAAATTTGGAATAGTTAGAAACCCTAATTTTTCAATTTCCACAAATTGGACAAATTAAGCTAATTACATTAAATCAAATGTTTCAATCATCAATCTTTCATCCAATTCAAGTCTCAACACAATGAAACAACTCAAGATCAAATCTAGGTCATTTAAGAGTGGGTCAACAACTCTAGAATAGCAACATGGTTTCCAAAACCTTAAAAGAATGTTTACAACTACACTAGTTACATACTTCCATCATCATACATGCTTTACAATTTCACCAAAGCTTCCATCAACAAAAACCACAAAGAACAAAGAAAGAAATAACCTAAAGATATCATATATTGAAGCCTAGATCCTAAGGAATAGTTTCCTTACTAATAGTAAGTTGAAAAAACTTACTAAAATCAAGCTTCCTTTGGATTTTTCTTTCTTTCTCAAGCTTTCTTTAAGTTCCTTCAATGGTTGTTTTGCTTTTGTGAAATGTGTATTAGGTTAAGTGAAATGAAAAATGAAAAACAATTTATATGTGTAACAATTACACCTTGGCCGAAATTAATAGCCAAATTCAAGAAATTGTAATTTCAATTTCATTTCAATTATCATTATATCAACTTGCATAAATATCTTCTAACACCTTTATTAGATATTTATTTAAGTCAAATATGGCAACTAAAGTCATTTACTTAATATATCCTAAAGTAAAATATTTATATTTTATAATTTAATCATTTAACAATTAAATAATTATTAATAATCAAATACAAATATATTAAATATATGTATAATATTTACATTAAATATTAAAAACATATATTCATTTAGGAAATAAGTCAAATATCTCATTTTGACTATTAATTAATGTGTATTTAAATTAATCAAGTATTAAATGTAAATACACAATAATTACGTAAATGACTATCCAGTCCCTCTTGCACGTATCTTGCGTTTAACCTTTAAACGACTTTATAAATAATCAATATTATTTATTTATGTTGCTCTAGTGCTCTACGAGTATGTTTCATTATTGAGACTCTCTAGGTTCAGGTATATCCGTCACGAAATCAAATTTCATGTACATAATCTATCCACCCGTAGATTATGACGATCACGGATAATCTCGCTAAACCATACAGGTCGAGGTCATGGCAAATGCATAATTCCTCCGTCACAGGTCCGGATAAATCCCAGAGATATAGATGTAAACGTCAAATCTCTATCGGGACTATCCAGTCGACTATTCTATTAGCAATCTCAAAAAGAATGTTTAGAACTAGCTTCTAAACTTACCACGGGCCCATGGTTTATCTGATTGCTAATCATATGGACTACCTATGCTCTGGTACACAGAACTGACGGATCCTATTCTGATACACATAGGACACCCTGAGGATCTATCTACACCCAACGAACAGGCGGAGGTATGATCTAAATAGATCGGTGACGTGACTGCCATCTAAGTGTAGAAGATGTCTCATGTGCCCACTATGGATCTCAAGTCTAAGAATCACAAGTGCTACTCAACCCAGAAGATTCTTATTGACGCTGGTGTACCATCCATTAAGAATCTTGGTGAGTCGTTCAGTGTTTATCCACTATAAACACCTACACGTCTATACTAGTCTCCAAGACTTTTGGTTCATTGAGAAACCATTGGAATCATATATTCCAGTATACGACATGTACCGGTCTCAAGGGTTTACTATACTGACCAAGTAGTGTAAACCTTGACCAGGAACTATCTGAGAATGACAACGTCATAATACGACTCAATGTCCGTTGCGACGCTTTTGCAACTGTACCATGACTAATCATTCTAAGGTCATTACGTCTTTACCATATAAAATTATTAGATTATATTATAGAAACTGCATATATTATTACTGATAATAACGTTTTACAGAAGTATTTAACAAAAATACAACCGGGAATTGGCGCTCTGAGCACCAACCCCTACAAAATCTCCCACTTGCTCTAGTGCCAATATCGATTGTATCTAATACCCATCGACTCCACGTGTTTATCAAATAACTTCGGAGGTATGGCCTTCGTCAGCGGGTGCTACGTTGTCTTCACTCGGTACCTTGCACACGACAATATCCCCTCGCGACAGGATCTCTCGAATGATGTGGTACTTGCGTTCCACATGCTTCGACTTCTGATGCGCCCTCGGTTCCTTTGCTTGCGCAATGGCTCCAGTATTATCACAGTATAACGGAATCGCATTCTCGATACTTGGGACAACTCCCAATTCTGTGATAAAGTTCTTTATCCACACAGCCTCTTTTGCGGCTTCAGAAGCTGCAATATATTCCGCCTCAGTGGTGGAATCAGCTGTAGATCCCTGTTTGGAACTCTTCCAACATACTGCACCTCCGTTAAGGGTAAAGACAAATCCAGATGTAGACTTTCTATCATCGGGATCCGATTGAAAATCGGAGTCTGTATACCGTTAACCTGCAGTTCGTTTCCTCCATAAATAATCAACTTATCCTTAGTACCTTTAAGATACTTTAGGATATGTTTAATGGCCATCCAATGGTCATTACCTGGATTGACTGATATCGACTGGTACGCTAACAGCGAAACTGATATTAGGCCTCGTACATAACATGGCATACATTATGCTACCCAAACACGAAGCATAAGGTTGGTTAGACATTCTAACCTTCTCATCTTCTGTTTGTGGACACATCTTGGAAAGATGAATCCCATGTCTGAACGGTATGTTTGCTGTCTTACAGTTACCAAAGCTATACCGTTCCAAGATCTTATCTACGTACGTTGATTGGGATAACCCAATCAGCCTCCTTTGTCTATCTCGATAGAGTTTTATCCCTAAAACATAGGAAGCTTCTCCCAGGTCCTTCATGGAGAAATTCTTACAGAGATATGCTTTAACGCTTGTAACATACCTAAATCATTCCCAATGATTAGGATGTCATCAACATATAGGACTAAAAATACGACCATGCTCCCACTGGCCTTCTGATACACACAGGATTCTTCCGAATTCTTGAGAAAACCAGACGATCTAATAATCTCATCGAATCGAAGATTCCAACTTCGTGAAGCTTGTTTAAGTCCATAAATGGACTTCTTAAGCTTACATACCATACCCGAGGTTTGGCTGGATGTGAAACCTTCCGGTTGTTCCATATAGATTTCTTCATCAAGAAATCCATTTAGAAAAGCCATTTTGACATCCATTTGCCAAATCTCGTAGTCATGATACGCAGCTGTAGAAAGCAAAATCCGGATAGACTTAAGCATTGCTACCGGCGAAAAAGTTTCATCGTAGTTGACGCCAGGTCGCTGCGTGTAACCTTTTGCTACCAGTCGGGCCTTGTAAGTTTCAACCTTACCGTCAGGCCCGCGCTTCCTTTTGTAAACCATTTACAACCGATAGGAACAATCCTTCGGGAAGCGGAATCAAGTCCCAAACTTGATTTTCATGCATTGAGTCTATCTCGGATTTCATGGCACTTTGCCATTTCACGGAGTCGATGTCCAACATCGATTCTCTATAGGTGAAAGGATCTGTATCTTCTACTAAGAGAACATCCAGACTCTTTTCTTGTATCAAATACAAGCGTTCAGGAGGTCTAGATACCCTTTCCGACCTACGGAGTGTGTGTGTTGAAGGTCCTTCATCTACTTGAACTTCAGGTTCCTCCGTTGGTTCGTTGTTTTCAGGTTGGACTTCATCAAGCTCAACCTGTCTATGATCACCTCCTTCTGACAAAAAATCTACTTCTAGAAATTTTGCGAAGCGAGCTACGAACACATTTCGATGCTCGGTATCATAGAACAGATATCCCCTCGTATTTGAGGGATATCCAACAAACCTAAACTTTTGCCCTCGAGGCGAAAGCTTACTTTGCTGAGTCACCCTGACATAGGCAGGACAACCCCAAACCTTAATATAATTAAGTTTCGGTCTCCTACCGAACCATATCTGATACGGTGTCGTATGAACAGCCTTTGAAGGAATCTTATTCAAAAGATGTGCGGCTGTTAAGAGACAGTAACCCCATAAGTAATAGGGCAAATCTGTGAAACTCAACATCGATCGGACCATATCCAATAAAGTCCGATTTCTCCTTTCAGATACACCGTTGTGCTGTGGTGTACCTGGAGGAGAATATTGAGCGAGAATCCCATTCTCCTTCATATAATCCATGAACTCACCACTCATATATTCGCCGCCTCGATCTGATCGAAGGCATTTAATATATTTACCAGTTTGTTTTTCTACTTCATTTCGGAACTCTTTGAACTTTTCAAAGGTTTCCGATTTATGAAGTTCAAAGAGTTCCGATTTATGTCGCATCAAATACACATAACCGTACCGTGACAAATCATCGGTAAAGGTAACGAAGTACGAATAACCACTGTGAGCAGCTTGACTTAGTGGACCACATACATCAGAATGTACGAGTTCCAGTAAGTTTGTGGCGCGGTGTCCAACACAGAAAATAGGGCTTTGGTCATCTTACCCTGAATACAGGATTCACAAGTTGGATAGGACTCAATGGTAAGATCTGATATCAAACCATTCCTAACCAATGGGTAAGGCGTTTAACGCCAATGTGACCAAGTCTCATATGCCAAAGTTCAGTATTATTAATTACAGGTAAACTACGTTTATTAACTCCAGTATTTAATATATCTTTTGAAGTTTGCAATGTGTAATGACCATGCTGGTTTGGACAACTAAGGATCTGAATATTATTTTTATCATATAAATACAAAGAACTATTCTTAATATTAATACAATAGCCTTCTGTATCTAATACAAAAAGTGATATAATATTAGCGACACATCCTGGTACAAAATGACAGTCATATAACAAAAGTGTCCCATTCGGCAATGAGATCTCGCATACTCCCACTGCAACTGCATCCAAAGAGTCTCCACTCCCGAACCGCAACTGCATCTCTCCTGGCTTCAGCCTCCTACTTTCCTTCAGCACCTGCAACGAATTGCAAATGTGAATGGGACAAGCAGAATCTAAAATCCAGCTGGATGTAACGGCTTCACAAGCCAAAGATAAATCAATAACTGGAAAAATAAAAGTACCTGATGTAGATGCTCTGTCTCTCCTCAGCTGGGCAATGTAATCTGGACAATTCCTCTTCCAGTGCCCGACCTTGCCGCAGTGGTGGCATTTGTCTTCAGCAGCCCTTTTGGGCTTGGCTATCTTCGCCTGCTGTGGAGGACCGAAGGCCTTCTTCTTATTCCATTTCTTCTTCTTTCCCTTGGACATTCCTTGGGAAGAAGCAGACATAGAAGTAGATCTAGGTGGGCGAAGCACACTTGAATTCGAAATGTGAGTGCACCCGCAAACACTCCCGGGCTCGGGTTTGCTAATTCCGAATTAACGAATTTTCTGTTGCGACGTAATTAAATAATTATGCCTAGCAAAATTACTATTCACATCGCTAACAAATTAATTCTAAATTAAGTCGCTCACCGAATAAAAATCTAATTTCAATTCTGCGTCGAAATCCAATTTTGAATAATATATCGAATATATTATTTTATCGATTAATTCCAAATTAATCGTTTTCTCTGTTTAATAATATTTTATCCCGGATAAAATATCTCTGTAATTAATCCTAGATTAATTTTCTCTCTCATCTAATTAATCTCAGATTAATAAAGTGCGAGTCATACGTTATCGGTGAATCTTCGGGAAGTGACCCATGAGATCCCCGGATATGTTGGCAGTAAATCCGGTCGTCAAACTATCCGAACACGTACGTACCTAGTACTATATTTTTAACGATTTACAAGACATGGTTGGCTTCTAGCAAAGTACCGTGCCTACCCAATTATCCAGAAATATTCTTACTGGAATATGTGATCTATATCAGGTGTAGTATACTTAGTATTACGTATTTCGATCCAGCATCGGATGTCACGTGCAAGGCCTGGAGCTGGAAATGTGTCTGCCCCGTATGAAGCACATATCGGATCTCTGGTAACTAGTCTCTATAATCGGATAAAAATGACCTAGTCATATTATCCCGATGACTGCAGTACATAAGAGCACCAGTTCCGTATCCTACGTGATCATCATCTCCACTATGACTGGAGTGATACTTTCATCTCGACATCACACCCAATACACTACGATTCTCAATATACCCAGAAGAGGCGTACACAGAACATGTTAAAGCCCTGGATGACCAAAACCAATGTATTGATTGTCGCAAGTATTAGCGGTGCAAGTCTCAGGTTAAGACCAAATACACCTACCCTGATTCGGATTTCCATAGACACATAGTCATACTACCAATGGATTTCCGATGGGTCTATCCAAAGCGAAGCTATTTCCGTACCATCGATAAACACAACCTCCTATTACACTTGCATGAGTATCCTATACCCAAATATACGAGAACTATGTCGTTATGCTCCCACAACGCGCACAAGTGCAATACTAGTCTATTCCGCATTATCGATGTCCAGTCTCGATAATACTACGACTAGGGATATTTAATGATTAAACCTTCATGGATTGATACTTTCTCATATCTTATCAATCCGGAACTAATCATATGGACCTTCTATCATTTATACATCTTGGTAATCTAATTACAAATGATAGAAGTGCAATTTCCTTTGTCACATAGTTAATTTGTACAACAATACCATGATCTGTATAAATAGTGATGCTATGGGTCATAATCGTCCAACAATCTCCCACTTGGCCTATAGCCAATCACTCAAGTGTCCTACACCCGAACTATGTATGGTTCGCTCAAATTTCTACTGAGAAAAAGCTTTCGTCAGTGGATTTGTAGTTTTATCATCTGATGCGATTTATTCGATCATCACATCGCCACGATATATGATCCGAATGAATCAATGAATATTTGAAGTATATATCTGGATCGTTGATGAGACCATTAATTCTTTAGCCTGTGTGTAGCCTAGCTCAGCTGCTAACAGAACTACTCCTAATCTGATTAGGATTATTATAGATCCAAAAGGCTTCTATTGTTGCCTCAGCTGCATCAATATACTGCTTTTGTTGTTTATTCGGTAACATTATCTTACTTGGAAGATTTACATCTCATTGTCCCGTTATTCAAACTTTATAGTACCGTTGTTACGACTTATAGTCATTTTTTATCGGTTAGGAAACTTGCAATAGTGATCCCAGTCACTCTAAGTTCTCCTTCTCCATAGTATAAGACATCATCATTAGTTCCTCTAAGATACTCAAGGATGTTCTTAACATCAATCCAATGACTATCACTTGGATTGGCCCAAATGTGACTCCATATGCTCAAAGTATATGAGACACCAGGTTGCGTACATTTATCTCAATGTACGAGTTCTCGGAGAGTACTAACAACTTTAAATCTATCCCAGTAGATCTTTATTCCTAGAATAAAGGTTGTTTCTCCCAAGATTTCTACGGAGAATTTTTCATGAAAGCCAAGCTTTCACCGATTGTATTATGGGAATATCATTTCCAAGAAATGATATATCATCATTACTTAGGACATCACTGTCAGTGCGCTCCCACTAACCTCCTTATATACACAAGAATCATTTTCGATTTGAATTAAATCATACACCATTATGATTACATCAAAACGATAATTCCAAGAACTCAATGCTTGCTTCAATCCATTCATGGATCGAGTTAACTTACAAACCTTGTTTGCTCATTTTTGTACGAAAAAAACCATCAGGATGTTGTAAACATCCTCCAAAAGGTTTCCTGTAAGGAAAGCGGTTTTGGCATTCAGCTGCCATATTTCATGAATGAAACATGCAGCATCAGCAAACATTATCCAAATGGATTTAACCATGGCAACGGGTAAAAGGTTTCGTCGTAATCGACACAATCTTGATAACGATACCTTTTCGCTACAAGCCTAGCTTAGTATGTTGGTATGTTGCCTTCCATGTATGTCTTCCTTGAAGACTTATATAGTACCAATAGGCACAATGCCTTCCGGTACAACAACCAGTTCCAAACTTGGTTGGTACACATGGAATCTATTTCAGACTTCATGGCACTTTGCCATAATAGGGAGTCGATACCTTGTATTACTTCCTCATACGTAGCAGTTCGTATCCTCAATAAGATTGACATCTTTATGAGGTGAGATCAGAAACCCATACCTCCCAGGTTGTTTCCTGACTCTCTCCGACTTACGCGGTTCTTGTGTTTCGAAGATTATTGGTATAGTTTCATCATCCTTGATGAACTATTTTGTGTCCATTAAGGAATTGATGCTTGGAATAGTAATTACTCTCGATTTTCATCGAGTTTTACTTTCCTCCCACTTACCACTACATATAGGTATTCCTCTTAGGAAAACCGCATGGTGAGCAACAATTACATTGTTCTCTTGTGAGTTGTATAAGTACTATACTTTGGTTCCCTAGGATAACCCACAACTTAGGCACTTATCCGATTTGGGTTCTAGTTTGGTATCATCCAAACTTATGCCTAGCATACCCAAATCTTCAGGAATGAGAAAACCTAGTTTCTTTCCTGTTCATATCTAATATGATGTCTGTCAAACAGATTTTTATGGAACCTTATTCAAAATAAGTTTTGCACTGTTTGTGCGTATCCTTTTGAAGGAAATGGTAGCTCAGAGCGACTCATGATTAACCTTATCATGTCCAAAAAAATTCAGTTTCTCTGTTCGGACACACCGTCAAATTGACATGTTCCGGGAGGAGTCCTCATTGAAAGAATACTATAATCTTTCAAGTATTTGAGAAACTTATTGCTTAAGTATTTTCATCATGGTCCAATCATGGTGTTTAATACTTTAGCCGATCTGTTTGTCTACTTCGTGTCGAAACTCTTTGAATTTATCAAAAATTTCCAATTCGTGTTTCAAAAGAAACACATAACCATAACGCGATGCCACATCCGTAAATGTCACAAAAAATTCATATCCATATCTAGCCTAGCTAGACATGGGCCCACTTACGTCACTATGAACGAGGGCTAACAGATCGATGGCACTTGTACTTTTACCAAGTAAAAAGTGTTTTAGGCACTTTGCCCAATAAACTAGATTCGTAGACATTATTTCAATGGAATCAAATTCGTCCTAGTATCCACTCTTCAAAAGTGTGGATATACGAGTCTTGTTAATTGTGTCCCAGACAACAATGCCACATATGAGTCTCAACTGATTAATTCAGTTTGAGCTATTAGTTTGTCATGTTATACGTTGAGATTTATTTATATTCAAAATATAAATACTGTTATTCACCTAATGTGTTTATCCTCAATATCATCTTTATAAAATAAACACTTTAGTGTTCTAGAATATAAATGTATACCCGCAACGGGTTAAACCCTGATATAGAGATAATGTATCTAGTCAAACCAGTTACATTCTAACAGTTTCCTAATTTTAAATACACACCCGAAGTGTAATTCCTAAACTTAGGTATCTACGGTTAAAACAACGACTTTCGTCCTGTTTCTAATTCGTAGATATATCTCATCTGAAGTCAATATCCTGCTTACAGCAGATTCTTCACATCAGTACATATTTATGTACCACACTCAGAATCTAAAATCCAATTTTAATACTAGTAGTGAACATGTTTATGACAATCATATTTGAAGTCGGAGCCTTGCTCGTCTTCAATTCCTTCATGTCTGCCTTGTCCATACGGCAGTCACGCTTCTAGTGACCCCGTTTGCCATAATTTAGGTAGACATTTTAGGATATGTCTTTTGTCTTCCCAGAAGATTATAATGATTTTGCCTTTGCCCATTTTCCATACTCCAGAAGCCTTTGGCCAAGCCTTGGCCTTTTGGGATGTCGAAGTAAGATGCGACTTGCGCTTCTTACCCTATTGCAAACTCTGGCTTTGTCTCCTTGAGTATAGCCATTAACTCTCCAAGATTTTACTATTGCAATTTGTACTTCTAAGATCTATGAAGATCCTTCAATTTCATTATCATACTATAAGGATCTAATCATCAGTTCTGATTAAGAAATTAAGGAGTTTATGCAGCAAGAATTATGGATTAAGCACTAAAGTTATCATCACATGAATCTTCCAAAGATCATGCTCTACTATTTGCTTAACTCTGGGCTTAGGCTCGAGACGTTACTATATCAAATAAAATAACTTCTCGGTTCCCAGGACTATCCTGAGATTTTATTCCCAATTTGAAAATTAAAGTCGTTTAAATATATTTTCACCCGGGATTATGTTTTAAACACCAATCTTTCAATTATCTTGATTCTAATAGTCCAACTATCGAATCAACGATTTTAGGACTATTTATATAATGATTACTATAGTCTAACTATAATCAACTATAATTTAATTGGTTAAATTCAATTATATTGATTACTATAATCCAATTATAAAATCAACTATTAATTGAAATGGTTAATTCAAATATATTGATTACTATAATCCAATTATATAATCAAATATAAATGAAATAGCTTGAATACAGTCCAACTGTTTAATTAAAATAACATTAAATATTAGTCCAACTAATATATTAATTTATTTGACGAAATATTTGAAATGAGCGCGTGTATGGCAAGTAACTAAACGAATATTGCAAATTTAATATTTTCCTCCCACTATTTTTCGGCGAGCCTCTAACCCTCTGTTGAGTACTCGGGAAACCTTGTTTCCTAGTGGGCTAGGATCCCGTTAAATAACACACAATCTTGACTTTGGCCAACAAATTGTATGATAGAAAATTGTATGATAATTAACTAGGTAGATCTCTAAGATCAATTGGATCCCATCCAATTCCTAGATCCAGTAGGTGGACATCCAAGTCCGAAACATATATCTATATATGCCAATATATCCAATATATTGCCTAACCTTTTTCCTCTGAAAACTAAGCCTTGGCTTTGGCACAACAAACTTAGTGATCCCAGTAAACGGAACCCATTGACTATGGAAAGCTTCGTAATCAATGTCGATGGACAAGAAGTGATCTTGACTTTGGCCAACAAATCACAACTTGGACATGACACCGATATGGAACAAAGCCTTCATGATTCAAACACATCCGCGACGGAAAAAAGGTCTTGAATTTGGCCAACAAACCAATGCCAGTCTTGGATCTTGAGTAAGAATAACTCAATGGAAGGAAAATGCTTAATATGTAGTGAGGGTTTCACGTAATTGGCAAACCAATTAATTATCTTTGTTAAGGTCTCATCATCATCACACCCTTAAACATGCATTCTAAACACATATAATAAGACGCGTAAGTAAATAAATATAATAATGATATGCAGATGGATACTTAAACATTGTTCCTAGAAAAAATCTCTCTATTTCCTCTCTCCCGTTAGCACAAGTATTACTTCTACCGATTACATAACACTTCTAAAGGAAACCTCATTTACATTGAGGGGAATAGGTGAAGAAGAGAAATACACAGAGTCAAGAGGTAGGTATAGGCTGGACACGCAGGTCCAATTAATAAATTCTAAATTTATTACAACAATTTCCAAAATTGCCCTCACCCATCTAATATCCATCCGATATACATTATTCATACATCGCATCCATGTATTCACACAAGCATGTTATCAATCAATCTAATCCAATTAATTAATCTGATAATTAATGACCATCCAATGTTCAAACAACATTTGATTTTGAGCGAGTCAAACTCGTTTTTGCGAATAAGTACTCAAAGTACGAATTCTGGAATATATAAACTTCAACATTAAATCCAATTCAATTTGTATTTAATACTAATTCATTTATTAATTCCAAATTAAATATTACACTTTAATGTGCCTTTACGACTTAGATTCTAAATCTATCGTTACGGGTCTCAAAGCCCGATAACATCCAATGTCAATTTAATTTAAAGTCCAATGGGCTTTTAATTAATTTCTAAGGCATGGACTTTGGTCAATATGGGTCAAACCCAAATACCAAAGCCCATTTAAGAATCACCCTTATTTGCCAAGAAAACCAATTAGGGCCCTTAGGCCCAATTAAAATTAAAGGTCCATTAGTCATATTTGGACTTCATGGATATGGTTTTGGGCTCAATTGGATCCAACCCAATTAGCCTAAACCTAACTTGGTACAACACAAGCCCATTAAGCCCAATTACAACTTTTAAGGGCCCAATTCCAAAATAAGCCCAATTAATTTAATTCAAAATTCCAAATTTCATAATTAAATTAACTAAAGGTATGCCATAATTAATTACCAAATAACATTTCCAAAAAACACCCAATTTGTACCTTTAATTTTAACATTGTCCAACACATTTGAATCAAAAAATCACATCATTATACATGTTATACTCACGGAATTCTAGGGTTTTTCATGTCCAATTGTAATCCAATCCATTGAATCTCAAATTAACATTCTCAATTGTTCAAGTCATCAATGATCAAAGGAACAAAAAATACCATGATTCAGGGCATTGCATACTTTCGGCCAAGCCTCACAAATTGGGGAAAAATGATCCAATCAATATTTCACAAAATTGATTATGCACAACTCAAAGTTAACATAATATAAGCATATTCCAACAATCAATTTCATCAAAACATGCTCAAATTCAATTTACCCAATTTTACCTAATCAAGTTTCATGCTCAAAATGGCTCAAGATACCATTGTTGGGTTTCTATAAGGTCCCAAGGATCAATTTCAAGCAATGAAACATATATATGTGAATACTCGTAAAAGCATGGCGGAATCATACTTACAACGATCGGCTTTTGCAACGCGAGGAACATCAAAATCTTCAAGCTTTTCCTTCCTTGAAGTCTCGACTTTGGGCTGATTTTTCTGCTCCAATTTTGGTCCAAGCTCCAAGCTTTCGAATGGTGATTCCAAGCTCACAAGTTGGTTTCCCATCACCTTCGTAAGACCTCGAATATGTGCTAGCACTCTGGAAAAATTTACCGCAAAATCTTTCTTGCTTCTCATTTATTCTAGGCAAAACCAGAAAATAAAGAAGAAAATGGCCCCTTGGGCGTGAGGAAAGAAGAGAGAAGAGAGAAAAATGTGTTGTGTATTTGTTAATTGATTTCCAAAATCAATTAAAAACATATACCATTTTTCATTTTCAAAAAAGTCAAAGGCAAAAACAATTAATGCCTTTCAACTACCACCATCAATCAATAGTGACATGTTGTCACATCAATCAAAGTGACTAGACATCACTTCAATCGATTGACTAATGATTTGATGCTTGATGTGACTTATGGGCCGCACTTGAATTCGAAATACGAGTGCACCCGCAAACACTCATGGGCTCGGGTTCGCTAATTCTGAATTAATGAATTTTTCGTTGCTGCGTAATTAAATAATTATGCCTAGTAAAATTACTATTCACGCCGCTAATAAATTAATTCTAAATTAACCCGTTCGCCCGAATTAAAATCTAATTTCAATTCTGCTTCGAAATATAATTTCGAATAATATATCGAATATATTATTTTATCGATTAATTCCAAATTAATCATTCTCTCTGTTTAATAATATTTTATCACAGATAAAATATCTCTGTAATTAATCCCAGATTAATTTTCTCTCTCATCTAATTAATCCCAGATTAATAAAGTGCGAGTAATACGTCATCGGTGAATCTTCGGGAAGTGACCCATGAGATCCCCGGATATGTTGGCAGTAAATCCGGTCGTCAGACTATCTGAACACGTACGTACCTAGTACTACATTTTTACCGATTTACAAGACATGGTTGGCTTCTAGCAAAGCACCATGCCTACCCAATTCTCCAGAAATATTCTTACTGGAATATTTGATCTATTAAAGCCCTGGACGACCAAAACCAAAGTATATTGATTGTCACAAATATTAGCGGTGCAAGTCTCAGGTTAAGACCAAATACACCTACCCTGATTCGGATTTCCATAGACACATAGTCATACTACCAATGAATTTCCGAAGGGTCTATCCAGAGCGAAGCTGTTTCCGTACCATCGGTAAACACCAACCTCCTATTACACTTGCATGAGTATCCTATACCCAAATAGACGAGAACATGCCGTTATGCTCCCACAACGCGCACATGTCCAGTCTCGATAATACTACGACTAGGGATATTTAATGATTAAACCTTCATGGATTGATATTGTCTCATATCTTATCAATTTGGAACTAATCAATGGACCTTCTATCATTATACATCTTGGTAATCTAATTACAAATGATAGAAGTGCAATTTCCTTTGTCACATAGTTAATTTGTACAACAACACCATGATCTGTACAAATAGTGATGCTATGGGTCATTGACCGGCGTAAACACACACGTATAACGCAAGCGACGTATCGTTCAAGTAGTATAAAAATATCGATCCACGAGGACTTAATATCTCAACTATTACTTTATGAGGTTAAATGATTACTAATATCTAACAAGTGATTGTTGATTGATTTGAAATGGTGAAGATTCTAAACTAAATTTCAAAAACAATAAATAAATTATCGAAAATAGGTTTTAAGAAAATTCAATATTAAAAACTATATAGGGTTGTGATTTCTTACAATATCATTTTAAAGATGAAGTGGTTATCTTAAAGTTGGGTAATATATAATTTATTACCTGGAACACTAAATATGTGTAAGCCTCTGTCGATGGTCAGACACAAATACCCAGTTTAACCCCATTGAACCATATGACTATGTCAACCAAATTATATGGATTTTAAGTCCCAATTATGGCTACCCCCGCCCGACAGGTATATTCCTATCCTGTAAGGAATCTATTAAAGGGTTATCTATCCTCAAGGAAGATCGTGGGCTATGAGTCTAAGGCTGAAACCTAAAATCCCTATGTCTAGTTCATTTTAGATTTACCAGATGAATTTTATTAATGGCCAGTTAATGAAAAACATTCTTTCATTTCTGGTTCTTTTTACCATCTGGCTTTTGTTCTGTGCTTTATTTTGGTTGTGGAATAGTGGTGTTTGCTGTTGGCCTGAATTGTTGCTCCATGATAAATGAGG